>CANXYI011231653.1:0-15349 GCA_948208565.1 Hura crepitans | reverse complement strand
ATATGCCAACTTAAGTATGCAATTGATCATTCCTTGGAGCATATATTATGCTCTCGCGTGTACACATGCAATTGTTAACCCAATATGCCACTTTTATCAACCTTATAACATATTATTATCACCATAAATACATTTAATCATTTTGACATTACAACATGGTTATTTTTACCTATTTGTCATACAATTATCATAATAAACTCATATGTTATCACCAATATGCCTATAATCATAATTGCATTTAGTTGGTTTACATATAGTCTAACATGGCCTAATCAAATACACAGCACAAATTAGTGTCCTGGCATAGCTCAATTCATGTTCACATGTTTTAAAGTTTTTAAATTACTTAACATATGATCACATATTTTGAAGTCTTTACACTGTTTAACATATGCCCATACTAAAGAGACAACTAACTAAGACTGGATAATAGATAACTTAGCCCTTAAGGCACTCGTGTCTAAAGACATGTAAACTTAGGCCCAAAGGTAATCGCATTCGAAGATATGTAAACTTAGGCTCGAAGGCACTCACATCCGAAGATATGTAAAGTTAGGCCAGAAGACACTCTCATTCGAAGATATGTAAACTTATTGATTTATTTCATTTTAAATCATTTTTCATATATATAACATTATTTATGATTTATATTGCATAAATTGATCACATTGGCCCTATTTTTAAAATCTCACTCGGACCTCTAAAAAACATCACGTTTATTTTAAAAATCCTCAAATTCCTTCATTTAAGGGCACATAAAATTTCATAGCTAAATTCCTTCGATAGGACTGTTAATCAATTGCTTTGATTTACATGCAAAATCCCAAAATTAAGAAAATTTACAAACGACCTCGAAATTCAAAATTTCTTTCACCAATGAACTCAAGGGAATTTTAACCTTTAAGGTATGGTATTTTTGGGTCCATCTGGGTACATCCTACGTCATTCCTGGCCCTACTCAATTTGAGCCCATGGCCTATTAGCTTATGGCTTAAAATAATTTGTTGGTTTTGTTAAAATTTTAATTAAGGTCATTTTCACCCTTTTTTAGGCCCCCTGAAGTTTATTGGGTAGTATGCCCTATCTTGGGATTCATACAGGTGACCCAGCACTCCGAGCACACTTTTCTAATCTTAAGTACTGTGGAATTACAATACTAGAGCAGTCGAGGCATTACACATGCAATGCCTCATAAGGAGTAATACCCAAACTTACTTATGGCTACTATTGTAAGCAAACTCTATTAATGATAGATAGTGATCCTTGCTACCTTTAAATTTGATAGCACAACTCCTTAGCATATCTTTAAGAACTTGATAAACATACTTAACATAAGCATTAAACATAACTTAAAATCAAAATGACTCAATTATTATAAGTTACCTGAATGACTTTTCTAACTGATGATCAATCTAAGGATGAAATGCAAAACTAAAGCTTAATCGAGTACCTAAGGCATTATGAAGTTTGTTTTAAAACCTTAATGTAAACCTCAAATCTCGATTGGATATGGTGGAAATAGGCATTCCATGCAATTTGACAATTTCATCATTGTATAACTCAACAAGTTTCTCTAAAGAGTAGTCCATCCTCATTAGGATGAAATAAGTGGTCTTGGTCAATTGTTCTACCACAACCCAAACTGAATCACATCTATTCCTTGTCATAGGAAACCCAATAACAAAATCCATAGTGACTTTATCCCATTTCTATTCTTGAAGTGCTATAGGATAAATCAATCTAGATGGAAGCTAATGCTCTGCCTTCACTTGTTAACAAGTAAGGCACTTGATCACAAACTCTAATACATCCCTCTTCATACTAAGCTACTAATAAGATATCTTTAAATCCTAGTATATCTTAGTGCTACCAGGATGCATAGCATAAATCGCACTATGAGGCTCTTACAAAATCTGCTTCTTCAACTCTTCTACATCTAGCACACATATTCTATCATGGTGGTACAAACAACTGTTATCTTAGTGCTACCAGGATGCATAGCATAAATCGCACTATGAGGCTCTTACAAAATCTACTTCTTTAACTCTTCTACATCTAGCACACATATTCTATCATGGTGGTACAAACAACTGTCACTCCTAATCTCATACTCAGTAGGCTTCCCATCTTGGATAGCATTTATCACACTCATCATCCTTTGATTATCTTTTTAACAATCCTTAACTTGCTATAGCAAACTATGCTTTACTCGCATCTTAGCCAATAAAGCACTATCATCCATAATTCATAATCTAATGTTCATAGCCCTTATGGCTACAATGAATTTCCTACTAAGAGCATTTACAACTACATTGGCCTTTCTAGGTTGATAATCAATCAAACAATTATAAACTTTGACCAATTCCACCTATTGCCAATGTCTCAAGTTTAACTCTTTTTATATGTAGAAAGATACTTTAGACTATTATGGTTAGTGTAGATGGTGAAGTCCTTCCCAAAAACTAGTTATACAAGAATAAGAGCTTCCATTAATGTCACTTTAAAGCTTGTTAAAACTCTTTTGACATTTATCATCCCAAACAAACTTAATATATTTCCTTAGCAATCGAGTTATAGGTGCTACAATTAAAGAGAAGCCTTTGACAAACTATCTGTAATACCCTACCAAACTGAGGAAACTCCTAATCTCTATAGTGTTTTAGGGTGGCTTCTACTCCATACTATCTCAATCTTACTAAGATTAACCCCTATACCTTCTATAGAAGCTATATGTCTAAGAAAAGACACCTCACATAACAAAAACTTGCACTTGTTAAGCTTGTCATAAAGCTTCTCATCTCTTAGAACATGTAAAACCATTCTCAAATGCTACTTATGTTCTTTTTTAATCTTTGGGTAAACCAAGATATCATCAATAATAACCACCATAAACTAATCCAAGAAAGGTTGAAACACACAGTTTGTCAAATCCATAAAAGCTACTAGAGCATTGGTAAACCCATAATGGCCATATCTCATTTTGAATGTAGTCTTCACCATATTAGATTCCTTAACTCTATTGATAATATCTAGATCTTAAAATAATCTTGGAAAACACCCTAACCCCTTTAAGTTGATTGAACATATCACTAATCCATAAAAAGGATACTTATTCTTTATGGTCACCTTATTCAACTGTTTACAATTCATACACAACTGAAAAGAATCATCTTTTTTCTTCACAAATAACATTGATGATCCCTAAGGTGATACAATCAACCTTATGAAAACCTTTATCAAGTAACTCTTACAATTGAAGTTTCAACTTCTTTAACTCTACTAGAGCCTTCTGATATGGAGCTATTGATACTAGAGCAATGCCAAGTAAAACCTCAATACTGAACTCAAATTCCCATTCAGGTGGCAAATCAAGTAACTTTTTAGGGAAAATATCCATATACTCTAACACTATTAGTATATGACTAATGTCCAGCTCTCTTCTATGGGTATCATACATATGAGCCAAGAAAACTTGACAAACCTTCCTTAACATACGCCTTGCCGTAATAGTTGATATAACATTGGATAGAAAGTCTGTCCTCTCATCCATAACTGTGATCTCAGCCCCATTTTCAGTCTTAAGAGATAACCTCTTTTGCTTGTATTTCATAATAGCTTGATACTTGGACAACCAATCCATGCCCAATATCAAGTCAAACTCATTAAAAGGCAACTTGAACTTATTCAAGATGACATGTTAACCAATAAAGTTGCTAACCATAATCTTTAGGTCAAGAAACTCTAAAGCCAACCTAGGTTTTATACTTATACTATGCTTATATATGAGTTTGTAGACCCTAGGTCTATCAAAGACAAAGTGGGAAAATTAAAGAGAAGGAGCATACTAGTAATAACGTTTAACAAATCAGCCTCCTCCCTAGTTTTAATGGCATACTGCTTGATAAGAGCCTTGTGCTCAGCTCTAGACTCTAATTGGTCCCTCTAAGCTCCCTCTACTCTCTCTCTTCTATCTCTATAATCTCCTTTCTAGCCTATGGTAAAAGTAGGTGCAGATCCCTATCCAACATTTTGCTTTATAGGATAATCTCTATAAAAATGATTCGGTAACCCATATGAAAAATATACGCCCAGCTTTAGCTTTTAACACTCCCCTCGATGTCTCTTGTGACAAGTTTCACACTGAGGTAATAGGCCACTTTGGGCTGTAGATACTAGAGTACTGGTAGGATGAGATTATTACTATCTTGCCTTAATCTTGTTCCCCTAATCCATTTTTTATGACTAACCCTATCTTTGCGTTTGCTATGGTGCCCTAACTTGATTTCCCTTAAATTTTTTACCTATCTACTGAGTTGCACTACCCAAAATAGATACAACCTTGGTAGGCTCTTGTGCCATAGTCATCGAAGTATGACTCTCGACTTCCTCATCACTATGCAGTGTAAGAGCACTCTTCATATCTATAGGTAAGAGAACAATTTATAAGCCTCAATATCATAAATTATAAGATGCATAAACTTAACCCTAAAGCACTCATATGTTACCTAGGAATACCTAAATCGAAGTTTTGATACCACTAAAGTGACACCCTTTACTCGATCTAGTTGCCAGACCCAAATAAGAAACACACACAAAAATGTGTTATCTAAACTCATATGAAATCTTAACTCATTAAAACATGATTTAGACCTTGTTAACAAAATAGGGCTTTTTTTTTATAAAAATACAAGTTAACAAAAACTTTTCAAAATCTGGGTCTAATCCATAGTTGAGAATATTTCATGTTGAAAATCTGGCAGCATAACAGCTGTATCATAACATTATCCCAAATGTGAATAGTAACTTACATTACAAAAACACTTCTATAAATAGTTCAAACTCATTCCCTAACTCTTGTGATCCTTTTGATCACTCCAATCAATTAACATCTCATAAAAACAAACCATGTAGTAGGAAGAGATATCATTCAAGCAAAATAGTTTAAACAGGGTTTAATAAAGTTACAAACATTTAAGACCTTAATTTATATTTCGATACAGTTTAAGCATACATTTTTCCAAAATACATCATATAAGTGCTTTACATCTTGACATCACATAATTTAGTTATATGTACAAAAATATACTAAAAAAACCACCTTATCTTGATAAACTTGATGATTCAAGGCTTTAGCTTAAATCATCTCTTTACTTATGCATTGTAAAACAAATGATGTGCTAAGTAATAGCTTAGTGGTGTAATCAAAATAACTTATGCAATCATGCCATGAAATATCATTTATTAATATATGAAATACAAACATTCATTTTTCTTTAAGTATGCACACTTAGTACATATTATGCATATACACATCCACATAATATAATCATAGGCATATTATATCATAAGATCACTTATCACTCATAATATCATACATTATGAAATCTATATGCATTCTTCTTCATTATTCATTTATTATACCCATACTCAAGTAAACATATACACTAAGGATAGTGAAGTCTCAGTTGACCACCTCGGCCCTCAGAACTATATAAGCCCTATATGCAACAGACTCGAGGATCTATGAAACATATCTAAAGATTAAAATGCATCAAAGCCAAAGGTTAAAAATCATCATAAGACCTGTAGGTCACTAAACATTACAACTTAAAGGTTGTATCATAACCCAAAGGTTCACGCATTGTAACTTGAAGGCTATAAAGCTACCAAAGTACCCTCACAGCTGCTATCACTCCTAGTTGATCAATCAACCTATCTGACTAGGCTATTTACTTGCATGGGCTACTAACCAATATACTTTTAATTTTTACCTTATTAATATAATTTAATATAGCTTTTAATTAAATTAGGTTGGCCAACTAATAACTAAATCGGGAAAATGCATTATCCCTTGATTTTTAAAATCCTTATTTCTTATTAAACATGATAATATATCTTATGTCATAAAAATGCCACATCAAAGCCATCTTCTAGCATAAGCTCATAAAATACATTATGCCATTACGTTTTTCTCATAAGACATATCTTGTATTCTCTTTGTTCTCATAACATATCATTTATCATTATAATGTTACATTATCACATAACATATCATTATTAAATTCAGTACTTCAGGCATTATAATTGATTATTTAACATGTTATTGCATCATGGCATCTCTTTTTATCACACCTTACACATAGTATGCCATAAACACATTATGGCCACCATACAAGACCATTCAGCCATACCATTATACATGCATAAATCTTGTATTTCATTGCATTAACATAGTATTACATATCAATAAGATTACTTATATTGATATAGTCATGCATTATTCATAACATGCATAACATGTAACAAACACATATGACCAAATGGCATAGGCCATTCTACCATTATGCTTCTAACATGGTCCATAAACATTCATTCACATTTCATGCCTTAACACACTTACATAGCATTATATAACGTGATTTTAAATCATTACTCATCATAGTTGGTCAATTACACATATACATAATGCACATACATTAAGGCATATATGAATTTACATAATTTATTTTTATCACACTTACTTTTAAAGTCCAAAAACACCATCGAGGCTTATTTACACTTTCTCCTTGCTCTTACACCATGTTTTGTCGAGTTCCTCAACTATCTATAATAGACTCAATACTTAAAAATTTCTATAAAATTAGTCAAACACTAAAATAAAGAAACCAATAACATATATACACTCTTGGGCACCTAAAGAACATGGGAAAAATACTTAACTTCAAAAAAAACTTACCCTATCAAACTCAAGTTACTAGTCACCAAACCTAAAAACAAGCCAAAATCTTTGATTTTTCACAAATTCTAAGCTAGAAATGAGGTGTAAAGGCCATAGAGGTTCAAAATTAAGGCTTGGATATGTCAAATTGGGCCTAGAAAGATGAGGAAGGAAATAAAAATGGCTTCCTTTCCTCTCTTAGTGGTGTCGACTGCTTGAGCAAGGGACGAAGATGAATTATTCCTCTTTTGATCAAAGTTTGAACCTTTTTATACCCTTTTTTAGCCTCATTTTTAACATCTAATATGTCTTTAAAAATCCAATAAATCAAACCTCACTAACCTCTATAAACACGTGCTAAAAATCAAGAAATACTGAATAAAAATGTAACTTTTTATATTACTCAATTTTCATAAAAGTACATTTTTATATCTAAAAATTCCAATTTTAGTGCCAATATGCTAATTAGAAAATTTGAGTATCAAGTTGTATCAATCTCAAAATTTTCTGAGCAAAATTTAAATATTTTATGATTTAACTAAAACTAGGTCACTTTTCATGTGACACTGCTATAAAATTTAGCTATCATTTTTAATCATTTAAATGACTTTATTTTGACTTTAAATTTCACCCAAAATTATGTTATTAAGATTAGTGTGACCCGACCACATAAAATACTATTCACGTCCTGAGAAGTACTATTCATAACAACAGGATTTTTTAGGCATTACATGTATGATATAATATAATCATAATTTTCAATTTTGAGATTTTAAATTTTTACTAATATAAATATGATTTGCATGTATCTCAAAACCAACAATTGCATTAGAGCCAAGTTATATAACTGTATTTAATGTATTGTTAAAGTTAATCAATTTTGGTAAATTGCTATGTAATCCGAATTTTATGTGGCTAGTTTTGAATGAGTTTTATTTTATTTTTTTTATTATAATTAAATATTTTTAATTATGATTTAATTGAATAAAATTACATTTTGATTGGTTTTATAAATAATTTTGAGTTACGCATCAAAATATATTTTGTGTATAAAACATATAGCCAAATTTCATGTTCAAATACATGGTAGCTCTTATTTGTTTTAATTTCATTTTTTTTTGTAATTGAACCATGATTTTGAAGAGATAAAATTTTTATTTAATTCTAAATAGCAAGTATTTGTAAATAATAGTGATAAAATTAGAAAATTAATGAAGCATGAAACTGGGTGCATAATGAACCTTAAAAACCAATTATTTAATAGTCTTGGTATTCATGTTTTTTTTTATTTTCTAATGGTTCAAGAATTAATTATTCAAGAATATAAGATGTTTACGATGTTAACACAGAGGTTTAAAGTTGAAAAATTGGATTTCATAGGAATTAGATTCATAAATTTGATTGATTGTTAAGATTATGCACGCTTTTATGAATCAGTGAAGGTTATTTTTGTTAGTTGAGTTAGCCATATAACAACTAGAAAATCCTGAATCATGAATAGTGCTTCTTGAGAACCCAACTGGCACTTTTGTTTAAAATTTGAGATAAAAAATAAGCTTGTTAAGAGTGTTATAGTTCAAAAATAGAATTTGAGGCCTGATTAAAAATGAATAATAACTTGGCCAACGTTGAACCCTAATTTTAGCAACTTTAACAAAAATGACCCAAAAGTCAAGCATGTTGATACTAAAATAATCTAAGGAATATAAAAATCATAGAATTAGAATTTATTTGGTAGAGGAATATTTAAAAAATTAATGGAATTATTATAAGAAATAAACGAAAAAAGAAGTAAAAGAGATTATTAATTTTTGTGTAGGGATAAATTATGGCTATTAATCAAACAGTGTTGGTTTTTGTCCATCATACACAGCAAAAAAATTAAATATTGAAGAAAAACCAGCAAATATAATACACTCAAATAATTTAAAATACATCCTAAATAAAAAAATCTAATAGTATTTCATGATTTATCGTAAAGGATGATAGCAAATTCCTTTCATGGGCTCTTCTTATCGAGTTGTTGCAAACCACTGAGATCTTCTTTTAGAAACACCTCTAATGTAATCGACACAAGAAGTTCTTAGAAGAGAGCAACTTGAAAATCTAAGCAAAAGTAGGATTTTCAAGTGGATAAAGGAAGAAGAAGAAATTTGTGTGTTTTCAACTGTCCAATGCGATAATTTCTACAATAGAAAATATGCATATAGTAGTTGTCGCTATAAGAGTTCATTATACTTTAAATAAACCCATTTTAGGTAAGATTTTGACACTCAAAATATATCATAAGTCAAACCAAAATAGACCTGTAACACCACTCCCTTGACCCATTAAGTGGATCTGAATAAGGGATGCCATATTATTACACCTTCTACCTGGACTGTTACTAGTCCAAATAAGAGATGGCATGAAATTAAATTATCTTGACCTTATCATTATCTTCTTAAAACACTTTTATACAATAAACATACATATCATCTTAACTATCTCATTTTAATAAAATTTTAAAAGCATAATGGCAGTATATAGACATATCCCAAAATAAAACCTATAGAAAACAACACTATTATATCATCTCAATCATTCTCCAACCATTTGGACTCTTCTAGTCTTATCTCAACTCAATCTCTAAAGTAGACATATCATATCATATCATACAATCTTATCCATACACATGCAAACCATAAGAATATAACTTGCATAATATGTTTACATCCTAACATACTATATCATAAAACTCTAGTCCTAACATGCTTACATATGAGTGCCAACTTCTATTTTTACATCGCACTATATAAAACAAAATATACCAAAAACACTTGATAAAATCTCTTTTATACTGTACTACTACTATTGAGGTTGTCTATCTATTACCTACACATCGAAAACATGATGCGCTAAGTATAAAGCTTAGTGGTGTATTCAATAAAATATGATTACACACATATGTACACAAATGCACATTTACCATATAATATCATGCAGCCAGGACATACCAATTGCCTATACATTATAATGCACATTATTTACTTGTATATGGTTAACTCATTATCATATTCCAATCATATTATATGACAACTCATTTTACGTATAGCAAGTCCTTTATTCATTTTATAATGCACATATTTTCAATTTCTTTTTTAACTTATTGATTAGCTTATATATGATAGACATGAATCCTAATACTAGACATTAGGATCATATAGTGCAGTGGCCCAAATTTTTGACCTAATGGCTACTGTACCAGCATAATAAGTTATCAATAATTTTGCAGTGACCATGACAAAACTCCATTGTGGCTGCACTTGCATGAATATATGTGTAGTGGTTTTGATAGACCTTCTCATGGCTGCACTTGCTAAACAATCATAACATGTCAATGTATAATGGATTATAACAATATATGGTATCTATAAGTGTGGTAGCCTAAATAGACCTAACGACAACTACACCTGCATAAAAAATACCAAATATCTAGTAACTACTAATTCATTAGTTTATCGGTCAACCTATCCAGTAAGTTGTCTAACGCATATGGGTTTTGACACTTTATGTTGCATAATTTTATGTCACATGTTTTTAATACTTGAAATGCAGTCACATACATGTCTTTCTTTATGTCATTCATACCATTTTGTTCAATATAGAATTCTCATTTGAGAAATTTTATACCACAATCATAAATGACATCTCATTTATATGTACATTACAATATATGGTACATTACATCTCATATGTAACCTACATGTGCACATATAATGCAAAACACACATACATACTCACAATGTATTACATTTCAAACATAATACATTATTATTCATCAAACGTTATTCTAACATGATTAATTATACAAATGTAGCACATTTATACACAATTTACACATAATGACAAAAATTACCATTTTGCCCTTTTATTACATAATATACTATTAAGTGCTCAACTTGTCTATACTTTAATTTAATCCACATTTAACCATTATTTTTGCTTAATTAACATATTTTGGACCTTATTATGCCATAAAAATAATTTTAAGACAAATTAAACTACTAAAACTAATACTTCCATAAAAGGTTTTCAACATAAAAATACACAAACATGATATGTGTACATATATTTTATTGAATACAATTGCATAATAGTTTTTTAATGTCCTGAATACCACTTTACTACTTCTCTTTGCCTTTAGAATGCCTCTCTCCTTCTTTTTCTAAGTTCCATAATAGGTATATAGTTAGAAAAATTTATAGAAAATTATACACAAATCAAAGCTCAAAAATAACACATGTACCATAATTTCGAGCACCCAAAATATCATAAAAAAAATTTAAAACCCTAAAAATATTCTCACCTTGACTTTTGAACTTTCAAAACCCTAACTTCAAATCTCCTCTTTCCCACAAAATCTCTTTTTTCTCATGAAATAATCAAGAGAATAGGAAACTAAATGCAACGAGGAGCATTTTGAGTATAATATTCAAGGGTTTTAGGTTGATTTTTGGTGAGGTTGGAAGAAAAATGAGGGAGGTGTATCTTGACTATGGAATTGCCTAGCTCTTGAGAAAGAAGAAAATGTTTTGTTGATGTGGTGTAAAAAGTCCATGTGAGCTCACTTATTTATATTAAATACATGGACGGTCACGATTTAATCAAACTTCGATTCAATGGTTCATATTTTTCTTAGTTTTTGTTTAATCTTTCAAAATTTAATCTTAAACTTTTTGTTCACCAAAATTACTTCTTTAATCACCAAAATTATAGAATTTCATAATTAAGGGCATCGTTGAAGCTCGTGCCAAAAGACAAAGGAAACAAACTTAATTTTTCAATTGCGTAAATAAAAAGTTAAAAAAAAAACTTTTTGATGTTAGAAAATTATAATTCCTTCACCATTGGAGTAGTTAGAATTTTTGACCTTTAGCATGTGTTATTTGTAGGTCAGTCCAAGCACATCTCAACCTTTTTATATCACAGCTCAAACTAAGGCCACATTCCACCAAATATCATTGTAAAAGAAATTTCTGGTTCAGTGGCTTTTTTTAATTCTTTTGTTTTAGACCTTATTTTACCTTTTAAAGTTTCATATCTAGTACCTCTTCTCTATGTCACCTTAGTGAGGCCCATAACTTAAAAACCCAATTCATAACCCGAGAAGTATTATTCATAAAGCCAGGTTTTACGAGTGTTACAAATCTTCCCTTCTTAAGAAATTTTGTCCTTGAAATTTACCTAGTTCAAAAAGTTATGGATATTGCTCTTTCATCCACTGCTTCCTTTCCTAAGTTACTTCTTAAGAATTGTAATGTCTATATAGCACCTTCACTAATGGCACTATTTTATTACATAATTCCTTCACTTCCTATGCTAAAATCTGAATTAGCTCTTCTTTGTATGAAAGATTTGGTTGTACTTCCACCTCTTCTATTATTATCACATTAGAAGGATCTAATTTGTATCACTTTAACATGGAAACATGAAAAACATTTTGAATCTGACGTAACTCTAGTGGAAATGCTAATCGATATGCTATTAGTCCTATATGATCTATTATCTCATATGGACTAATGAATTTTGGACATAGCTTGTCCTTCTTACCAAATCTCAGTACCTTCTTCTAAGGTGACACTTTAAGAAAAACCTTATCTCCCACTTCATATTCAATCGATTTTTCAAAAATCTTGATGTAAATCTCAAGTCTTTATTTGAAATGATGGATGATGGAACTCTATATAGTCTCACAATCTCATCTATGTATAGCTGAGCAAGTTTCTATTGTGAATAATCCATCCTGATAAGAATAAATTGTGATGTCTTTGTCAATTTATCCATAATTACCCATACTACATCACATTTACTCCTAGTTATAGGTAATCTAACCACAAAAGCCATAGTAACTCTCTACCATTGCCACTTTAGTATTGCTATAGGGTGAAGCAATTCAAATGGAACATGGTGTTCTACTTTCACCTATTGACAAGTAAGACATTTGGCTATGTACTTAGCTATATCTTTCATCATTCCAAACCACTAATAATATAGCTTCAAATCATGATACATTTTTATGCTCTCAGGATGCGTAGCATAAGGTGAATTGTGAGCTTCTTGTAATATTTGCTACTTAATATCTTCTACATTAGGAATATATAACCTATCATGATAATATAAACAACCATCTGTTTTAATTTGTACTCAGTAGGCTCCCCCCCTTTGATCAAACTCATTACATACATGAGTTTATTATATCTTTCTAAGCCTTTTTTACTTACTGAACCAAGTTGGGTTTAACCTGTAATTTGTTAACAACAGTCCATTTTTTTGACTCTATAATCGAACATTCATTGCTTTCAAGGAACATAGAAATCTCTGGCTTAATGTATATTGTACCACATTCACCTTTCCTAGATGGTAATCAATTACACAATGATAGTCTTTAATCAATTCTATCCATCTTCACTATCTTAATTTCAATTCCTTCCATATGGGAACATATTTTAAACTCTTATAATTTATATATATATAGCATTTCTCACCATAAAGATAATGTCTTTATATCTTTAAAGCAAAAATGATGGTAGCTAACTCTAGATTATAAGTTAGATAATTCTTTTCATGAAGCTTTAACTACCTAGATGCATAAGCCACTACTTTACCATCCTGCATTAACACACACCTGAGTCCATTATGAGAAGCATTATTATAAATAACATAATCCTTCCCTAGCTCTAGGAGTATAAGAACATGGGCTTCTATTAACATTGCCTTTAATTAGTCAAAGCGATATTAGCATTTGTCATCCCACCTAAATTTCACATCTTTCCTCCGTAATCATGTTATTAGAGCTATAACCAATGAAAATCCTTTCACAAATCTCCTATAGTATCCAGCTAATCTAAAGAAAGTCCTGATCTCTATCACATTTCTTAGAGGTTTCCATTCTAATGTAGGCTTGATCTCAGTTGTATCTACCTTGATTCCTTCACCTAAGGCAATATATCCCAAGAATGCTACTTCATCCAACCAAAACTCTCACTTGCTCAATTTAGTACGAAGTTGCTTCTCTCTTAAAGTCTACAACACTAGCCTGAGATGTTGTTCATGATCATCTCTAGTCTTAGAATACACCAAAATATCATCGGTGAACACCACAATAAGCTAGTCAAAAAATGGCCTAAATATCCTATTAATCAAATCCATGAATATTACTAGGGCATTAGTTAGCCTAAAAGGCATCACTAAAAATTCATAATACTCGTATCTAGTGTGAAAAGTTATTTTAAGCTCATCAGCTTTCTTTATTTGGAGTTGATAGTATCAAGATCTCAAGTCAATCTTTGAAAATATGCCTGCTCCTCTAAGCTAATCAAACAAATCATCAATCCTAGGTAGTGGGTAGTCACTTTATTCAATTGCCTATAGTCAACACAAAGTCTCAAAGACCGGTCTTTCTTTTTCACAAATAGCACTGGTGTACCCTACGGTGGAACACTTAGTCTAATAAACCCTTTATCTAATAGCTCCTATAACTACACCTTTATTTCTTTTAATTCAGTAGGAGCTATTCTATAAGAGGCTATTGTGTAATGCCCATGCACTAGGGCTTAGAGAACAGTGCCCAAGACTTGAAAAGGGCACCTAGTGTGCTGAGTCATTAGCATGAGACCTGAGGTAGGGCATGCTTCCCAATAAACTTCACAGGCTTGAACAGGGTGAAAATGACCTCAAAAAAAATTTAGCAGAACCAACAATTCGTTTCGAGTTATAAGCTATCCATTGAGCTAACAAAAATTTTCAGATTGAGACTGACTCGAGATGTGCCCGGATGGACCTAAAAATAATGGACCTTGAAGCTTAAAAACTGCATTAAGTCCAATGGTGAAGGAATTTTTGGAATTGGAGGTTGATTGTAAATTCTTGTGATTTTTAGGTTGGCATGGAAATCAAGGCAATCTGAAAAACTATCCTATTGGAGGAATTGGGCCACGAAAATTCATGAGCATGCAATTGGGATTAAATAAGGAATTTTAAAACAAACAACATAATTTTTCAATGTCGTTTAGGATTTTTTGGATTTTCAACAAAACTACGATTTCCCTAAAAGTTTGCTAGCCTAGTTCCCGAAGGAATTTGTCCATGAAATTTGGTGTGCCCCTAATTAAAGGTATTTAAGGATTTTAGAAACAAATGTAACAATTTTTGGAGGTTCGAGTGGCTATAGAAAAATTCCCAACATTCTACTGTAAACCGAGTTGCCGTGAAATGCTTGATTTTTAATTTGGGTACTTCCTAATGGAATTTTGATGCAAAATTTTATAGGCATGAAATTGGGGTCAAATGATAATTTTAGGAATAAACAACAAATTTTTTTTGATAACCGTATGATTATAAAAAAAATCCTCGAAGATAATAGCCCTTATGTTTGGGAATTCAAATCCTAAGGTGTTTGAGAGACCTATAATGTCAACCAAGGGCCCCCTAACCCACTCCAGTAACTAACCCATGTGGCCAAGCTCAGGAGAGGACACTTGGCCACTCATTCTCACTCCAATCCTTCCATTTTTCCTCTTTCCTTTATGAAATGCTGTCTACATAGGGACAATATTTCTTTTTATTTCCTAGGCTATCCAACCTGCCTCT
>CANXYI011231576.1:0-15214 GCA_948208565.1 Hura crepitans | reverse complement strand
TATATAGTCCAAATTAATGCCTAAAAAAATCTATAACATAAACAAAGACTTAATCCTAGATTTCAACTGATATTTGTTTGTAAATCTTTTTGGACTTAATAATGTAATTATGCCATGATTTGGGTTAAACATTAAATTGTTGGTTAAGCATTTTATTTATCAGTTAACAATGACATTCAAATGACATGCTATATTAAAAGGAAAATAAAAACAAAAACAAATGCAATTATTTCATAAACTTTAACATGTTGAACATGGAATGACACTTGCAATGAGATGAATAATAATTATAACAATGTTTATAAAAAAATTATTAATAATAATCACCTAAAGTAACGCTTCATCATTATTCATTTATATCGACCAAAAACTATACCGGGACAAATTAGGTATCTACAGCTACCCCCCTCTTTTGCGCTCTCCTAATGGAACTAGAAATTTGCAAAAACAAAAGAATAGGGTTTCATCAATAGGGTCTGAAGTCCTATCCTCTAATAGGCTCGATCTATATTATTTGATTTTTAAGGCAATATCCCCACCCCTATAGTGGGCTTCACCAATAGAGTCTGAAATCCTATCTTCTAATAGGCTCGACCTTCCTAGTTCAATTTTCAAGGTAGTATTCATAACCTATATTGGGCTTAACTAATAAGCTTTGAAATCCTATCTTTTAATAGACTCGACCAATATGGTTCAATTTTTAAGATATTATCTCTTCCCTATAGTAGGCTTATCCAATAAGGACTAAAATCCTATCTTCTAATAAGCTCGACCTACATGGTTCAATTTTCAAAACAGTATCCCTACCTTGTAATGGGTTTGACCAGTAAAGTCTAAAATCCTATCTTCTAATAGGCTTGACCTACATGGTTCGATTTTCAAGAAGTCTTTTCACTAACATTTATTTAAACATAAATTCACCACATTATTTGCTCCTATATTATTTTGAAAAGGGTAATCTTTCCACTATCATTTACAAATATCTAATTTAATAGCATCTTCACATTATTTACTTCTGAACTAATAAATTTATAGTTATACAATTTATATTTTTTATCTTTATAGGCTAGCTCTGAGATAACAAAAATCTCACCCTCCATATAAACCCTCATCTTTTGAGTATCATTAGCATTCCCATTACTAAGGATTCCATAGAGGATTATGGTTAAGATTTAAAATTTTGGCAATATTAAACCAAAGAATTTGCTTCCCTTCATTTGTGGTTTTGCATTTTTGTTCGAAAGACCTATCATGAATTTTCTTAAGGTTATATTAAGATAAAAGAAAGAACTTTATCAGATGAACTTTCTTTCTTCTTTCATGTTCTTCTTCTATTTCCCCCTTTATTTATATTTGTTATTTCACCAATCCTTTATATGGATAATGCTTCCACTTCCTTTATTTGTATTTATTTGTATTGTTATTCTTACTCAGCAAATAATGTATCCTATCTTTTTTTAATTTACATGTTAAACTTTATTTGATATAGTATATTTATGCGGGTATTACAAAAAAGGGAAAAGATTGGTAATTGTAAACACATAATAATCCCTTAAATGGAAGTAGATGATGCTAAATCAAATTTATTTAATGACAATTCAAAATGTCGAATACATATGATCTAAGTATAGTATCTCTAAACCATATCATTGTTTATTAGTTCCAAAAATTTGTCTCTATTTATTATGACTAAAATAAGGGCACCTCCTAAAAATGCCTTTTTTACTACATATGGGCCTACATATTTAGGTGCCTATTTTCCTTGAGGGTCCGAGTGTCACTAATATAATCCTTTTGAGCACTAAATCACCTTCCTAGAATTCTCGAGGCTTTATCTTTTTTGCATGGGATCTCATGATGCATTTTGATACTACTGCCCATGACATAATGCCATTAGCCTTTTTTCATTAAACATATTAAGCTGATCATATCACATCTTTACTCATTCCTTATCATCTAGGCTTGCCTTCAATATTATTCTTAGAGAAAGGATTTCTACTTCTACTAGGAAAATTGCTTATGTCCTATTTACTAAAGAATAGGGTGTGGCCCCTGTAGATGTTCTAGTCGATGTTCAATATCCATATAATGTTAATGAAAGCATCTCATGCCAATCTTTATAAGTGATTACCATTTTTGTATAATCTTTTTGATGTTTTTGTTAATAGCTTCCATAGCTCCATTCATCTTTAGGCAATATGGTGTTAAATTGTGATAGATGATTTTGAACTGGGAACACAATTATGATATTTTCCTATTATTAAAATTTTTTGCATTGTCCATGATGATCCTTTCTAGTAAGCTATACCTACATATGATGTTTTGCTTTAAGAATCCGATCACAACTCTTTTGGTCATGCTTGTATATGATGCTGCTTCTACCCACTTGGTGAAATAGTCAATGGCTACTAAGATAAAGCGATGGACATTCGAGGCTTTCAGTTCGATGGGCCCGATCACATCCAAACCCCATAGAGCATAAAGCCATAGAGATGTCATTACTTTTAATGCTGATGATGGAGCAAGGATCTCATCGGTGTAAACTTGTCATTTGTGGCATTTTCATACAAATTGGATACAATCAGTTTCAATCTTTAGCCAATACCTTATTCAGAGTATTTTTCGAGCCAACACCCTTCATGCACTTATTTCATGAGCCTTTAGGCTTCCTTTTCATTGATACACTAATTAGTGTGGTATCATAATTCCTTTTGTACAACACATTCCCACTCAAAAAAAATCCCCACCAATCACCTAATGGTCCTTTTTATCATTTTCATTGGGCCCAATAAGATATGCTCGGTGCTTGATGTATTCCATGATATTGTAATACCATGGCTTTCCATTTTCTTCTTCTTCTTCTATGTTTGAATAGTAAACTTAAGTCCCACACACTTCTATCTTGATTGGCAGTATTTTCGCAGAATCATCTAATCTAAACATTACAAACAATATGGCCAGAGCATCGGCAATTTGGTTTTCTATTCTTGAGACATGTTCAAACTTAATGTATTCAAATCTATCCATTAGATTCTTGATATGATCCTGATAAGGGATCAATTTGATATCTCATGTTTCCCAAATGTCATTCAAATGGTTTCTGACCAATGCTAAATCTCTATAAACTTTCTAATTCTTGACTTCTGTATCTATAGCTACTTGTAACCTGAATAAGCATACCTCGTACTCTGTTATATTATTGGTGTATTAGAAACACAATTTTTCAATCACATGGTAGTATTTTCCATCTAGTTCTATCAAAAAAAAGCTCTAATCCCATATACTAATGCATTTGAGGCTCCATCAAATTTCATGACCCAAATTTCTGAATCCTTCCCTTTTTTTTCTATAACTAGGATATCCTTATCTGGGAAATCTAGAATTATAGGACTTTCACTAACAACTACTTGTTGCGCGAGGAGATTAATTATAGGACTTCTCTTTATAGCCTTCTTGGTGATATATATTATTTCACATCCATAACAGCATTTGCCATCTGGCTATCCTCCCCGTAAAGTAAGCTTTTCAAAGATATATTTCACGAGTTCCATTCTAGCAATCAGATATGTTACTTGGTAAAGAATGTAATGCCTCAAATGATGAGTTCTCTATGCTAATGATGTACATATTTTTTCAAGCAAGATATACTTGATTTCATAATTGATGAATTTCTTGCTGACGTAATTGATGACTTGTTTATTTCTTTATCCTAACATAGCCTTAAAGGATAAATAATAAACTATAAGATATAATAACAAAGGATTGTTTGGTATCAGTAGTTGTAATACCGGTGGATTTTTCAAGTATTCCTTGATCTTATCAAAGGCTAGTTAACATTCCTCATCCCATCCTTCTAGATTTTTCTTCCTTAAAAGTCTGAATATTGGCTTGCACTTTGAGGTTAAATGTGCAATGAAACAAGCTATGTAATTTAACCTTTCCAAGAAGCTCTATACTTCCCTCTCTATTTGAGGAGGAGGCATTTCATTTATAGCTTTAACCTTATTTAGATCAAGCTCTATTCCCTTCTAACTGACTATTAATTTAAGGAGCTTACTAAAGGTGATATCGAATGTGCGATTAATAAGGTTTAACTTAAGCTGGTACTTATTTAACCTTTAAAATAATTTTCTCAATATTTCAATGTAATCATCCTCGGTTAAGATTTAACTATCATGTTATCGACCTAAACCTCCATTTCTCTATGCATCATGTCATGGAAAAAGTTTACCATAGCTCTTTGATAGTTTGCCCCTGCATTTTTAAGCTAAAAAACATTACCTTATTACAAAATGCCCCCCATAAAGTTATGAAAATGGTCTTTCCCCTATCGTCCCAAAATAATTCTATTTGATTATATCTAGAGAATCTATCCATGATGGAGAATATATAATGTTCTATAATTTTATTGACCAACACCTCGAAGTGGGGCAATAGGAAGTCATCTTTTAGACTCACTCAATTGAAATCATGATAGTCTACATAGACTCGTAACTTTCTATCTTTTTTAGGTACCTAGATAATATGTGCTACCCATTTTAGATATTTAGTTTCATGAATCTAGCATCAAATTATTTATTTATCTCTTCGTTGACTTTTAACAAGACATTTAGTTTTATTTTTCCCAATTTCTGTTTCACTAGCTTACATTCAGGTTTTATTGGTAACTTATATCCTACAATATCAATATCTAGCCCGAACATATCCTAGTAGGACCAAGCAAACACATTTTGGTATTCTTGCAATAGTGAAATCATCCTACCTTTCATTTCAGGATGCAACTCTCCATTAATTTTTACCTCCTTTAGATCATCCAGCATCCCTAAATTGACCAATCTATCAATTGTTATGAAGGTTTCATAACCTCATTTCCACATTCGAACATCTTTTCTAATTCGAGGCCTATTTTTGTTTCATCTTCATTTGAACTACTTTCTAAACCAACCTTGTTTATTGAACTATCAAAATCATATTTTGGTTCATCATCATCTATTTCTTTTAAATGATTATTATTCTTGAAAACATGTGTGGAAATAAAAAATGAATTTAAATAAAAAAAATGAATCAGGTAAATATGTATTTTATTTATTCAAGATGAAAAGACAAAGAAAGCCTATATAGATATTGTTAGCTTTGGGCATGGCCATTATTCACCATTTCTTGTTTTAGTTAGACATGATAAAAATATTACTTTAAAATGGATGGGAGATCATATGATTTCTAATTTGGCAATTTCTTATTTATCTCTCATGGGCACACCCAGGTATCTGGACATCCATCATCTCTATTAACCATGTTGACATTAGGGAATTCTTTTCATTTGCCTATATCTTGAATGAACCATCAACTACCCTAAAAAAACATGCCCCATTTTAGGGTATTCCATTAGGGGCAGCTCTAATTCTCTATTTTAGAGCTTCGCCAATCTTTTCTCCCTTCTTTCTTCTCTAATTCTTTTCATGTCCTTACCTATGATTTAGTATTCTGGGCCTGCCCTATCAGTATTATTGTAAAACTCCACCAATTCTTTTATACCTTGAAAACCTCTTCCCAATCCCTATCTTATCTTATATCCTTTGTTTATCATTCTTTCGGCCACCATGATTGTTATTTTAGGGAATTGAGGCTTTAGAATCTTTTTACTTAATAGGACAAATGTGGTGTTCACCAATTCTAAAGAAAGGAAAAAACTTTCTAAAGCTTCCTCAGCTACCTCTATATAGTAAGCTTTGGTTGGTTTGGTGATTAAGATATCATTTTCTCCATATACTTCTATCAGGCTTCTTTGATAATGAATTTTAATTTTTGATGAAGAGATGAAGGGACTACTCCGGTGGTATGAATCCAAGATCTTTCGAGTAGCATATTGTATGCAGGATTTCTATCCATAACTTAGAAAGTTATATTGAACACTATAGATCCCACTTGAATAGGCAATTCAATTTTGCCTATTACCTCCCTTCGGGTATTGTCGAAAGCTCTTACTACCATATTACTTGTTTTTACAAAAGAAGCATTGATTACCAATTTTACTAGAGTGGATTTTGGCATTATATTGAAAGATAATCCATTATTGACCAACACTTTTGCTATTGCACAATCCTTGCATTTAACTGAGATGTGTAATGCCTTAACATGCCCCGTACCCTCTGGAGGGATCTCTTCATCATTAAAGTTGATATAATTTGCAACCACCACATTTCTCACTATATTGCTCAAGTTCTCAATAGATATGTCATGCTATACGTAGGCTTTATTTAGCACTTTAAAAAGTCCTTAGCGTTACAGTTTAGATGCCAAGATTAAAGATAGTAGTAAAATATGTGCTATCATTTGATTGAGTTATTCAATAATTTAGTACTCATTTTTTTATCAATTTCGAAACTCAAATATCTCCTTCTCTGATATTTGCCTTTTAGTCTTGAATGATTGCTTGGGTTTAGTTTCCAAAATGGCCCCTTCATCAGATTCTCCCACTTTTCCTTTTTTGTTGCATTCCAATCCCTCATTACACTAGTAAAAACTCCCACTTCTTGTCATTCCACCTATTCCTGTTATATTTCCTACATCCACTTCTATTTCAATATGTTCCTTTTTTTTGGGTAGTAATAATGCATTCATATCTCTATGGTATCTCCTTAGAACTTTTATATGGGAAAGGCTATAGAGCTTCTAATGTGATCTTTGCCAATGTTTTCATCAATGTTAAAGGCTTAATTTCAATCACCTTTGAAGGGCAATAAATAGTGATTACAATTGGCATGCCTAGTTTTCCTTCTAGCATTCCTACATCTTCTATAGAGTCAATGATTGATATGAATTTTCCATTCATTAGGATCTAAACTTGCTTTTAAAGGGATTTGCTTCCTTTTCTCATAAATATTGGGGCTATCATTTGAGCTTTGATTAAAGCCTCTAATAGATATTTATTGTTTATTATTGAGTCTGTATCTGGACTTAGTAGATTTCCTACCCATTCAGAATTGCCCCTATTTTTCCCCCTTTATGATTTGGTAGTGGGTTGGTCATCACACTTAGGATGCTTGTCTTCCTTGATCAAATTTAAACCATCTAACATCTCGAAGAATCTCTACGTGCCTTTTAAATGCCATGTAATTTTCAATGTTATGCCCATTATTCTTGTATGATATTTGCACTTGGTATTTTGATTCTACCACTTTGGAAATGATGGTGTGAGTGGTTTCAAAGGATGCAAACTAACTAAGTTATTTTGTAACAATGTGGGTAATAGTTTCATATATGTTATTGGGATTGGCTCAAAATATTTAATGTTCCTCTTTTGCCCAGTTCTTGTACTAGCTTGTCCTTTTTTGACTACCACATTTTAAGAGGCCAATTACAACTGCAACGTGGTTGAAGGTGCATGTGTTACATATGCGCTTATTTTTTGCAATTTCTCCCCTTGTATCATATGTGTACCAACCTTATTCTTCTTTCTCATTCCTTGTTTTTAGGTTTCATTCAGATCTACTTGCTTATCTTCTATCTTGCCTTTCTTAATTCCTTGTACTATCATTTCTCCTACTAAAACAAAGTCTAAAAATTTTTTTATGGTATTTGTCAAAATCATGTTGTAGTACGGAGCTCCAAGGGTATCTAAGAAATTAAAGATCAACTCATTTTCTATGAGCGGCTTTGTTCCTTTAGCGTTGTGCATATTCTTTGAACATCTCAGACCCCTTTTTTTCCATGACACACAAATCATCTCTACTAGGAGCCATATATACATTGTGTTTATATTGCTTTAGAAATGCATCAACCAAATCTTTCCACCTTTTGATGTAGGCTTTATCAAGCTATATATACCATTGCAGGGCGAGCCCTATCAGGCTTTCTTGAAAAATATGTATGAGCAATTTCTCATTCCCAATATGAGTAGCCATCCTACTATAATACAATAAAAGGTGGCTTTGTAGGCAGCTTACCCCCTTATATTTCTCAAATTTAGGTGTTTTAAATTTGAGAAGAATTATTACATCCAGAACAAGGCATAACTTTGATGCCTCGATAGTTTCAAAGATGTTAATGCCTTCCACTACTTTCAGTCTCTTTTCTAAAATCCCTAACTTTTCAAACATTGTTTCATCCATTGCTTTCAATTTTTCCTCCTTGTGTATATTTGGGCCTTAAGATGATTTAAATCTGGTACCATCATAAATGCATCTAGCTATTTTATAGGTAATTTTGAATTCATGACCTCTTAGTATGATGTATTATTTACAAAATTTTATACTATCT
The DNA here is from genome assembly GCA_948208565.1 of Hura crepitans. Classification (NCBI taxonomy): domain Eukaryota; kingdom Viridiplantae; phylum Streptophyta; class Magnoliopsida; order Malpighiales; family Euphorbiaceae; genus Hura; species Hura crepitans. The sequence continues at coordinate 6,955 of CANXYI011231576.1, read as the reverse complement.
CATAATATTTTGGCAAAGTCACTCCTCGTGGAACCAAATTCCCCGCTATTAGATTGACAAGGGTTAGTAACATTGAGAGGCCTAGTAGGCTTTCAACTATGCTTTTTCCTTTAAAGAGTTCCATTAGTTTAGCTAATTGTTCTTTCAAATTGGTCACTTCAAATAGCTGCTCTTTCATTTAGTTTATATCTTGCTTAAGTTTTTCTTACACACATTCATCCATTAGTCTCTTTTGTCGGTGGGTTAAGTATGGGTAATCATAAGACGAATGTTCTTCAGATTGGCAAGCTATTTTGACTTCCAATTTTATTTAATAGCTTTCTTTATCAATTTCATCATTTTAATTTATGTCATGCAATAGTGAATGTAACTAAACCAATGCTTAAAATTTCAATAAGCATAACATTTCGAATAATACCATCATAATACGTAAAGTAACACAAACAAATATTAGAGCATTAAGCAAAGTTTATGGTAGGATACATATCATATTAAAAGGATAGTAGCTTCATGATGCCTTTAAGTCACTTGAACTGTCCATAAAATGATAGCACTTGATGCAATTCCTCCAAGAAGAATAGCATTTCCTTGCCCTTTTCTCCTAAAGGAACATACATTTCCTTCAGCTCTCCAAGTTACTCTAAATGATCTTTGAAGTGCTAAGCCATATAATACAGGGTATCAATAAGATAACAGATTTGATTATAGATTTGAATAAAGTTGCACTAGTAATATTCCCTACTATCTCGATACCATGTGAATTCAAAAAATAGCCTATCCCGTTGTGCTTAAAGGTCATCATGTCTTGCTTTCCAAATATTGGTGTGGTTATAGAGAATCCTGACTAGGTTCTTTAATTCTCTCTTTTTAAGTATGCCTCTACTTGATTCTCCTTTGCTAGTCTTCCTTTTCCCTTTTTAATGTTCTTGAATTTCATTCATTAAAATTTCATTTTTAACCTCAAGTTTTTCCTTTTCTTGTCTTAATAATGTCATCCCAGCATTCAGGACATGCTCTAACTCTTGTTGGGCCTTAGTCTGAGTAAATAGTTAATCCCTTAACATTCTTATCTCTTTTTAAAGCTAGTTATTATGTTGTTCCAATTTGAAGGCCTTCTACTTAGCCTCCGTTATTACTTTTATCCATTCAACAAAATTTTTTGTTAGGTATGCATTTTCATTCAAAGGTTTGGGATAATGGTTAGAAAGGATCTCCCCTTCCTCTAGGAGTTCTTAAAGCACTCTTCTCACACCAGGTGGTGTAAAACCCTTGCCCCTTCTCTGATGCTAGTTTGAGTATCCATTTATCGATCTAATTTACAACCCCTCTTTTTAGCACCCTTAAATGGTTCCATGCCTTTGATATCTTTTCAACCTATGTTCTGAAATTTTCATCTCCATAATCAAATCAAATTTGTGTGATCCCTTAGTTACTAGAATAAATTGAAGGGAACATAACTATCTTCTCACCATGATGAGTGCATATGCTATTCCACTCCACGGTTCTAGTAAAGAAACCCACTTATATTCTCCATAACTAACTAACATGTTTGCTCTTTTCTTCCAATGTGGTATCCAAGACACATCATCTTTTGTAAGATTCTAGAAAAATTGTGGCAATCTTTTGGTTTTGGTTGTGTATTTGGCCATTCTACTTCCTAAATTTGGAGACATGATTTTTGCACACATTGAAATCTTCATCATACTTGAGTTAGGGAAATCAAAATGATGGAGGACACTTGAAGTGGTTAAGAGCCCACATGCATAAGAGCAAAAGGCATGCCATGAACTATCCTCCTTCCCCTGTGCAGCAAAGGTTTAATGCTCTAAAAGTTTCTACCAATATACACTGTGTTAGGTCTCCTATTCTAGTTATTTAATTAAAGCAGGTTATCACCCTTTTGCCCACCTAATTCACATACCTTAAAAATAAAACTAGTTCATAAATCAATAAGGCCTGGACCCTAAAGCCTCTTTCTTTACCCAAATGTTCTTTATCAAAATTAATTAAAGGTTCAGCACTTATGTCCCTGAAATTAGGGTCTTCCCACCCTAATAGCTGATCTGCATATACCCTAACTAGCTTAGCCAACTTTTTCCTTCCCTTTTTAAATCTAGAATATTTATAGGTCTTACGAGTCCTATCAATGTTGAGCATGAACCTGTATTCCTCCAAAGTGGAAGTCATGTCAATATCCCCAAAAGTGAAGCACTTATAACTGGGGATCCCAATAATGGATTATGGCTTTAAGCATTTTCCAAGGTCTAGGGATGAACATCAAATAAGTGGTCTATCCGTATGGCTCATCAAACTCTCTTCTTTGTTCTGGAGTCAACTATAATTCAAAAAGGTTAAGTGGCTTTCAATCACTTTGTTCGAACACAACCTCTCCCATCTTTGGCAAGGATATCATTTTTCCTGTTGGAATGTTATCTCCCCTGGCCAACCAATTAGCCTCTTTAGCTTCAAGCACAGAGAATGTAATGCCTGAAAAATCCCGATGTTATGAATAGTACTTTTCAAGACATGAATAGTGATTTCCCAAGGTTGGGAACACTAATTTTACTAAATGAAAGTATTAAACATAACATAATTTTAGGTGAAATTTAAAGTCAAAATGAAGTCATTTAGATGGTTAAAAATGATAGTTAAGTTTTACAGCAGTGTCACATGAATAGTGACCTACTTTTAGCTGAACCATAAAATATTCAAAAGTTGCTCAAAAAATTTGGGATTGATACAACTTGATACTCAAATACTCAAAATAGTCTAATGGCACTAGAATTGGAATTTTTGGATAATAGAAAGTATTTTTACTAAATCAGGTAAAGTTAAAAAGTTGCATTTTAAACGACTTTTCTCAGTTTTTGAGCTCAAATTTTTAGAGGCATGTAGGGTATGGATTAAGTGAATTTTTAGAGGTTTAATAAATGAACAAAAAAGGGTTTTTGGTTTCAAAAGATGAGAAGAGATGAATTAGGCCAAATAAAACTTACCCATATAAATATGGTCAAATGGGCTAATTTTGTTCAAACATAAAATAGTGCCATCTCTTTCCTTCTCTTCTCAAAATCGTTAGCCACCATAGGAGTCGCTCCCTTGATTTTCTTCCTTTCCACCAAATTAAGCCCAATTTCTTCAAACAATCTATAGATTAGACCCTCCACCACCTCTAAGCTTCGATTCTAGCAAGAAATCGTGGAAAACTAAAATACTTGCTCAGTTTTGAACCTAGATAAATAGTAACTCCATTTTGTTCGGGTAAGTTTTTTGACCTCCAGTATTTTTTGTCATGTTCCATAAGTGCCCAAGAGCTTATATATGTGGTTGGTTTTAATTTTTAAAGCTTGTATGATTTTATACACATTTTTAAGAAATGAATCTATAATTGACAATCGAGTCGGGTAACAATCGCAAGGATAAAGAGAAAGATAAGGTGTGAGTAGACTCGATGTTGTATTTTAAACTCATTGCAAGTGTAATTATGAAAAATTTAATGTGTGGTTGTGCATAAATGTGCGTGTATGTTTAATAAGAGAATGTTACATTTTAGCATAAATGATGCATTTATGTGTTTTAGTGATGTTGGTTGTATTAATTATGACAGAATAAATGCTTGAAGGACTACGAAAGTAAGGATGTTAGTATGTGGTAGTAAGGGCCAAAATGCCCTAAGATAGGTATATGTGTGGTGTGTTACTATATGCATGCATGATAGTTATTCTCATGAATGGTGTTATTAGTTGGAATTCATATGTTATGTGATGAAAATGATGGATGAATGAATATGTATAGCACGATGGTAAATGGCCAAATGGTTATAAGGCTTAAGATGTATATTGTATGATGATGCATGATGTGTATTGGTATGAGTGTAAATAAATCATTTTATTGGACATAATGCAATATGTTGGTGCATTGAGATTTATAAATAAATAATCATGTGAGTATTTGTAATATAGTTAAATGGCCTATAAGTTTAATGTATGTGTGTATGTTGATTTATACATGCACAAGAAAAAAGAATTACTGAAAACGTGATGATAGTGATAAGTGTGTGATGTAACTCCATAAAACATGCTCGCATGTATTAATTATGAGTTCAGATCATGACATGGCTGAATGGGTTACTATACATAGGTATGATATTGTATTTATGATTACTTTGAATATGTATGCAGTATTTATAAGGCTTTATGGCCGAAATATGCATGGGGCACAATGTAATGATTTTGATGGAAAGTATGCCTAATATGACTATATTGATTATGAGAAGATGTATATGGACATGATTATGTTAATGACCTAAGTGATTGGTAATCATGTTATGTAGTATGTACGTATGAGCTTATGAAGTACATTGAAATATGATTAAGTATGGACATGATGAACCTAATGGGAGCATACGAAAATATTATTTCCCTAGTTGGTCATTTGTTGGCCTAACCAACTTTGTAAAAATTAATTAAGCTATTTAAAGTGGTTAAAACAAGAAAATTAAAATATGGTGATTAGCCTATACTAGTTAACAACCTAGATTGGATAGGTTGATTGGTTAACTAGGGGCATGACCTTCAAGTCTGAATAATGACCTTAGGTCCAGAAATGACCTTCGAGTTTGAATTATAGGCCTTAGTGGTTCTAATGGCCTCTATGGCCCAGTGTCCCGATTATCTAGTATAGTTGTATGTTTCCTTAAGTATGGGCAGTAAAACATGTGAATGATGTAATTCATTAATTATTATGATATTTGGTTTAATTTATGCTTATGAATGTTATTTATGATAAATGTTTGTGTATGAGGTTAAGACATGCATATATTACTTGTGTATTTAAATTATATTTTGCGTATGTACGTATATAAAGGGATATAATTAAACTGCCATTCCATACATATGCATGTGAATGCATGAGCACTTAAATTTCCTTAATTACGCCATTATGCAAATTTGGTTAGTGTATCATTTTATTTGCAATGCGTAGGTTAGAGAACCAAATTAGAGTCAAAGCCTTGTAACTATTGTAGGTCGAGAGCAAGCTACTTTTTGGTATTTTGCTAATTTGTACATATTGATTATGTGATATAAATAGTTTAATGGCACTTGTATGTAACATGAGAGGGATTGGGTCTAATCCGGGATTTTATTATTTTTGTAATTACTAAAGCAAGTTAAAACTGTATTTTTATGTTTGTATGCATATTTTTTCTTTTATTATGTTGTTGAGCTATTGGGTTATTATTGGATTGTCAAGAGGACCAATTTAAGTTGAGATTGAGATGAATGATTTTTAGAAGTGCAATTTTCTTCTATAGGTTAATATTCATTTTGGGATAGTTTCTCGGTATAGCCGTTATGTTGCTAGATTTTTGACATAAGGATTCCCAAAATGGATGTAACATGTTAAAAGAATTTTTAATTATTTAAGAATTGAATTTTAAAACTTTAATTTCAAGTTAAATATGTATTTAAAAAGGTTTTAATTTATTTAGATTTTTAAATGTCAGGAAAAAAGGTTAAGTTTGATAACACATGTGTGTACACCCTCTTTATTTAGGTCTGACAATCAGATCAGGTAAAGGGTGTCACATTTAGTTGTATCATAGCACTATTTTAGGCATTCCTCAGTATTTAAAGGTTAGGTATAAGTGCCATTAGTTTAAAAACTTACATCATATGATAAGATGGTATTAAGGCTTATAATCTATTCTTTTGCCTACAGATTACGATGAGTTCAAATACACCTCATAGTGAGGAAGAGGTTAAAAGCCATGCTCCAACAATGGTTAGGCAAAGAGTTGCTAGAACTATGTCTATTTCTAGAATAGATGCTAAGCAAGCATCCTCAGCAACACAAGTACCGTCGATTTTTTTGAGAGGGATGTTGGATCTGCTGAGACAGGCTATAGCAGTAACACCATCACCACCTCCACCAATCTAGCAACCGCCTCCATTACTATAGGCTCTCCAAAAGACCTACCTTAAGAGGATTAAAAAGATAGGGGTCAAGGATTTTACGATAAAGGTGTGGTGGATGCTATTACAGCAAAGTATTGGTTGGACAGAATAATCAAAATCATATAGTAGCTCAAGTGTACTCTAAAAGAGAAGGTTATTTATGCAACTTCCTTGTTATAAAAGAAAGCCTTCAAATGTTGGGAGGCACTAATAAAACATAAGAATGAGGCTGATGTGACATGGGATTACTTTTTAGAGGAGTTCCATAAGAAGTACATATCTGAGCATTACTTAGATGCCAAAAAATAAGAGTTCGTAGACCTGAAGTAAGGACAGAGAAGGATATGGTACAAATAAAAATTGATCGATGTAAGAGATTCGAGAAAGGGCTAAATGTAGAGATCAAGACACATATAGCTTCTATGAAGATTCAGGATATCTCTACACTGGTAGCAGTTTGCCATGTGGCAAAAGAGGTACAGAAGAAAATAAAAGAGTTTTACTAGAAAAAGAGATCATATGGTCAGGGATTAGCTAGTGTAGCCTAGCATACAGATAAAAAGTTCAAGGGGAGTTAGTTAAAGGCACCACAATAGACCTAAAAGTAGGGTCAGTCTCAGAGACAAGGATAGGGAGCACAGAGTAAGGTAAGATGGTAGCAGTATCAGGTTGTTAGTGCTCTAGTGACCATAGCTCAAAGTAATCAGTGGCCTAAGTGTTATCATATGAGACATAAAAGGGAGTGTTGGAGATCTAGACTAGGAGCTTGTTTTGGTGTGGTGCAGTATGCCATTTCATCAAAGACTGACCGAAGTAGCCTGAGGGTGGATAAGGATTTACACCTGGTTCTTGTAGATTTATTGTATTTTACTAAGGACGAGAGTGATTATTATTTAGAGTCGCCACTTAGCTCTACACCAAGACCATTGATCTTTTACCCAGAAGGGGTTCAGAATCAAATCTTATTAATGCCCCAATAATATACCTTCTTTTATATT
>CANXYI011231534.1:0-12235 GCA_948208565.1 Hura crepitans | reverse complement strand
GCATAGAGAATTAGAGTCCTAGTCCAATTGGAACTTTATAGATTCAATCTTATTAAATCAATATCAATTCACCAATTGATATATCACTCATGTACAAGTCAAGAGAGGCATCTAGCCATGCATCATGACTATCCAACTACTAGAAAGTCAAGTGGTTTGACTTAATCCTTCCATATATAGTTACCCAGTAAACTCCTTTCACCATTTTTTACCTCATCCAGTTTTGAGTATGGACTTGTGTTGACTCATAGCTTAACTAAATATGTCTAATTAAGCCCTGAACATATTGTTATGATAATTTTACCTTTATTTACAAAATTCCTTTAGTGAATCTCATTCACTCATGTCACTTTGCTCTAGCCAGAAATTCCTGAATATAGATTACTTATCAAAACTGTGAGATATGCTCCCCATTGTAATCTGAGGTGGTGAATCTTTTATTGATGACTACCATATCTTTAAATATGTTATAGTATACCCAATCACCTCACTATGTATACTTCTTGTTTAAAGTAAAAGCTTTAGAGTCAAAGTATGTCACTCCGTATTTAAAAGAGTTAGTAATCTCAAGTGTAAGGATACTTACACCACTGATATGATGAGATACTTTTACTGACATAGATTAAGTATTCATGTGAAGATCTCATAGTGGGTCTCCGATGTACTTACTTCCTAAGTAAGCATCCATACGTTAACTCCAAGCATCTCTATGCTTACATCTTGTGAGAACTACTACTTAATCCAATCAAGAAGTATAATATGTGTTGATCTATCTGCATTAATAATGTCCCATCGTATTAATACTATAATCAGGGATATTTAGGTATATCACATTTGCATGCAATAAGAATCTCACATCATGAAAACTTTATGATTTCCTCTGCATTGTGATTATATACCAAGGACTTTATAACATGGTTTAAGACATTGCAAACAATTATAAGTAATATATAAAAGTACCATGATATAAATAGAAATGCCTTATTTTATTAATTCACAAGTTTAAATGCATGAATACTACCATATTACATGAGCTCTAGGGCATACTTCTAATAATCTCCCATTTGCACTAGAACCAATCACCTATGTACTTAATGCCCATTGCATTTACATATTGATCAAACTTTCCTTGTGATAGTGCCTTTGTTAGAGGATCAACTGTGTTTTGATTTGTGGGGACCTTTTCAATTTTCACATCTTATCTATCAATAATCTCTCTGATAAGATGGAAGTGCTGAAGAGCATGCTTGGACCGTTGATGAGACCATGGTTCATGAGCTTATGCAATAGTCCCATTGTTATCACAATACAGAGGTGTTGGATTAACAATGCTTGGAACCACTCTAAGTTTAGTAATGAACTTCTTAATCCAAACAACTTCCTTAGCTACATTAAAAGTTGTTATGTATTCAGCTTTGGCGGCAAAATCTATAGTTGTATCATGTTTGGGACTCTTTCAAACAACTGCTCCTTCGCAATAATATATACGTGTTCGGATTGAGATTTATAGTCATCCTTATTATATTGAAAGCTGGCATCTGTATACCCACTAACCTGTAAATCCCCTTCTCCATAAACCAAGAATAGATCCTTAGTCCATCTCAAGTACTTAAGGATATTCTTGACAACCACCTAATATTCCTTTCTATAATTGGATTGGAATCTGTTTGTGACACTTACAACAAATGCTACATTGAGTCTCGTATGTAATATTATATACATTACAGATCCTATAGTTGAAGCATATGGGATCTTATTATATGCTCTATCTACTCTTATGTCTTAGGAGACATAGATTTAGAAAGGTGATTCCCATGCAACATAGAATATAACATTTCTTGGAGTGATCCATGCTAAACCTCTTTAGCATCTTGTCTCTGTATGTAGACTGTGAAAGAACAAGTAACCTTTTAGATCCATCTCTATAGATCTTGATCCCAAAGATGTAGGTTACTTCTCTAAGGTATTTCATGGAGAACTATTTACTCAGTAAAATTTTGACTAACTAAAGGATAGAGACATCATTTCTTATTAGTAGTATGTGATCTACATACAGCACAAGAAAAACGATTGCACTTCCATTAACCTCCTTGTAAACATATGGTTCATCCATATTTTGTGAGAAACCAAACTCTTTGATTGTCTCATCAAAACGGATGTTCTAACTCCTAGATGCTTGCTTTAATCCATAAATGGATTTTTGAAGCTTCCAAACTTGATTGCCATCTTTAGATGTAAAATCTTAAGGTTGTGTCATATAGACTTCCTCTAACAATTTTTCATTAAGGAAAGCTATCTTTGCATCCATTTGCCAAATCTCATAATCATAATGAGCAGCAATGGCAGGTAGAATCTGAATGGATTTAAGCATTACAACTAGCGCAAAGGTTTTATCAAAGTCAATCCCTTGTCTTTGATAATAGCCTTTTGCTACTAATCAAGCTTTATAGGTAATCACATTACCTTTGATGTCGATTTTCTTCTTGAAGACACATTTGCACCTAATGGGTTTTATCCCTTCGAGTGGATCAACCAAGGTCCATACTTGGTTATCATACGTGGAATCCATTTTAAATTTCATGGCCTTAAGCCAAGAGTCTGATTCTAAACTCTTCAGAACCTCCTCATAACTAGTGGGCTCATGGTCCTCTACTACGATTACTTCTTTGTCCTAGTCCATGAGAAATTCATATCTCTCTAGAATAGTTCTGACCTTAGTAGATCATCTAAAAACTTGTGTTTCCATAGGTTCTTCTATTAATTCATCACTATGAGTAATAGAACTAGGATCAGTCAGTTGATCTGCTTTAATTTGTGGATCTTAAACTTTATCAAGTTCAACTTTACTCCTACTGTCTTTTATGAGAAACTCTTTCTCTAGAAATATTATATGCTTTGAAATAAACATTTTTTGTTCCAAAGGATGATAGAAGTAGTATCCCAAAGTTTCCTTTGGATACCCCACAAATAAGCATATGTCAGACTTAGCTTCAAGCTTATATGGCATTACTCTCTTCACATATACAAGGCATCCCCATACTTTGATATGTGAAAGAATAGGTTTCTTATTACACCATATCTTATATGATGTAACATCAATTGACTTTGATGGAACTCTATTTAAAATATAAACAATAGTTTTCATTGCATACCCTCAAAAGGACTTAGGTAAGTCTGCAAGACTCATCATAGATTGAACCATATCTAATAGGGTTCGATTTCTCCTTTCAGATACACCATTATGTTGTGGTGTATATGAAGGAGTTCACTGAGACAAGATGCCATTGTCTCTCAAATAACCTTGGAATTCTTGACTTAAGTATTGATCACCTTGATTAGATTGAAAAACTTTAATACTCTTGCCGAGTTGTTTCTTAACTTCATTTTTGAATTGTTTGAACTTTTTAAAGGCTTCAAACTTATACCTCATTAAGTACAAATACCCATATTATGAGTGATCATCAATAAAGGGAATGAAGTATAAGAAACCTCCATGTGCATGTGTTGTCATTGGACCACACACATCTATCTGTATGAGTTCTGATAACTCACTTGCTCGCTCACCCTTTCTAGAAAAAGGTGATTTTGACATCTTGCCTAATAAATAAGATTCATATGTATCATATAATTTATAATCAAATGATCCTAAGCTGCCATCCTTGTGTAACTTAGTCATGTGTTTCTCATTTATATGGCTAAGGTGGCAATGCTATAGATAAGATGGCACTAGGTTATCAATCTTGGATCTCTTGGTATTAATTTCATGTACTTTATTTTTATCCAAAACATAAATTCCATTACATATTGTACCTAAACAATAAAACACATTATCCAAGTAAACAAAATAACCTTTGTTCTTATTAATGGAAATATCAAAAACTTTTTCAATAAGACAAGAAATTGAAATAATGTTTATAGACAAAGAAGGAACATAATAGCAATTGTCTAAAATTAATACAAGCCCAGAAGGTAAAATAAGATGATATGATCCTACAGCTAATGTAGTAACTCCTACTCTATTTGTTATGCATAGTCCACATCTCCCTTTTTAACTTTCTTACTGCTCCTTAATCCCTACATAGAAGAAACTAATTAAAAACCACATTCGGTATCCAATACCTATGTTTGGTTATTAGTAGCAATATTAGTTGTTTCTCTTCTCACATGACTCCAAGTAGGCCTTACAGTTGCACCTTTAATGCCCATATTTTTCATAATTGAAGCACTTACCTTCTATGGCAATCTTCTTTCTGACAGTCGAAGGGGTAACAACAACTTGTTTTCCCTTCTTCTTGCCGATCCCACCTTGTGTACCAGTTGTTTTTTTCTTGTTGTTGTTGTTGTTCTTACCCCTAGAAGAAGATAAATTGACAACTATAACCGCCTTAGAAGACTATTTCTTAACAACATCTTCAACAGTCTTGAGCATATTGATCAGCTTAAGGATTGTAGATGTGATCTTGTTCATCTGATAGTTAAGCCCAAAACTTGCATAGCTATCAGGCAAACTTTACAAGATTAAGTCTATACTTAAATCCGCATCATCACAAAACCTAGATCTACCAAACACTCTATGTACCCATTCATTTTTAGCCTGTGCTAGGTGGTTAAAGTTCTATCTACCATGCTGTAGTGAAATAGGGCTTTTTCATATCTTATATCTCTCAACCCTACTGTGCTCCTCAAACAACTCTTTAAGGTGAAGCAAAATTATAGGAGCATCTATATGCTCATGTTGTTTTTGTAGCTCAGGAGACATAGATACTAGCATAACGCATGAAGCAACATCGATGTCTTTTATGTTCTTTAGATATGCTTACTGCACGTCAGCAGAAGTATCATCAGTAGGGACAACAGGTACTGACTTCTCAATTACATAGGCTAGCTTTTTGCTCCTCAAAACAATTTTAAGGTTTTTAAGCCAATGGGTACTGAATTCTCAGTTACACTAAGCTTATTAGCCTTGAGTATGGATTGTAAATTCAAGTTGAAAGATATTATGGTAGTACTGCTACATGTGAAAATGAAAGCACGTTAGAGTATGATTATGTATATGCATGCTATAATTTTAAGGTTTTTAAAAATCATGCATTACTCTAATTATTTTATTCCAAATTAATAGCCCTCACTAATTAATCCAAGAAAGCCCATTGGAAGCTTTCCTAGTGGGTCAATATCCATTTTGATCAAGGTCAAAGCCTTAAGTATGCTTAACAAGCCCAACCGTTAACTAAATGGTAGGAATCACATGCGAATTGCGTCATATGTAACTACTAATCATTGGGTTATCAACACTTGATACATATGTATTACATATATATTTTCCCAATCTTGCCTCATGATTATTAGCCTTGAGTATGCTCAACAAACTAATAACCATGTTAGGACGAACCTAATAATATGATTTAAACATATCCAATATAGCATGGGCTTAAGTATGCTCAACAACCCAATACTAAAAAGAACTCTGGTTTAACTCATATTAACGGAAGGCTTACAAGTGTTATATTATTGAGGTATTTCTTCTATTTAAGTCTCATCATATATGGTTGGTGCATGTTTTGGTATGCTCATGCATATTTTATCATATTAACTCATGTATTCATATTTAATCATATTAAATATATATGATCTAATTATGGGCTTTTACTAAATTGATTTCCCGAGCCAAGGAAACTAATTGAGCCAAACCTTAGGTAGTATGCATGATTAAAAACTCAAAAAGGAATAAAGAACAATTAAATTTATTTCTTCTTAGACCTCCTTTATGGGCCTTCTTCTCTATTTTTCTCCTTACATATCTCCCTCCTATTCTAACCCTAAGTAATTTAATTACATCATATATAATTGAGAATACCTCACGTTACATGTGATGTAACAACCCCTACCCGTCTCCTAAAGGAACCAAACAAAGGATTCTACTTCCCGTAGGTTACCCATCTTGATATTTCCCTAACCCTTATTTATTTCACACTTGTACCCATATTCCTTTTTTAAACCCATTTAGATTATTTACTTATCCAAACTCCTTTACCTTCTGATATTGTCTACAGTTAATCATTAAAACCATTTAACCAAACAAAAATATAATTTACAGAAATTCGAGCAGCATAACGACTATCTGGGTGAAAAACTAAAATTTTAATTCTGTTAAAACACTTTTAGTATCATTATTAACTTATTCTTTAGCCTCTGGTCCCTTCTGGTCCTCTAATTAACAACTCAGAACAACACAAAGTCACTAACACATAAGGTCTCAGACCTATAACATTCAGACAATATACACAGCCACATTAAACAAGTAATTTCTCATACACTCATCTATTCATGCTAGGCATACACTGATTACATACATACTCAATGTTTACATTAACCAAGTTCAAGTCCCCCTATACACGAGTGCCCATTACTATAGGTCATCAAAAGTACAGAATTTTTACCCTAAAAGTTGAGCAGTTGCATTGTGTTATTGAGGTTGGACTGCTACTAATATCAACAACCTGCACATCGGAACACTGACACGTTGAGTATAACTCAGTGGTGGATTTAATGCAATAAATGCATATCATGCATGTTTCCATGCAATAGCCATGGTATGAAGCCACAATATAACCACACAAAGTTTATTATATAGAATATTATTAATTCATTTATTGTCTTATTATTTATTCCTCAAAACCTTGCCATTTAATCAAATTTCCCTAAATTACATCATATTACTGTTAATTATAGTAAGTGCCATAAATTTATTATTGTAACTACGAGTCATGTTCATTTATATCATTTATGTATTCAGGACCATCCTAGAGAGACTACTCTTTAAGACACGATTTAGCGGGATCCAGATTGTGCAGTGGCCCACATTTTAGACCTCGGTAGCTACACTTATCCTGTTTGATAGTAGGGATCGGTTCAGATGAACCTTCCAATATCGGACTGGTAAATAACAGGGATTAGTCTTACAGATGTCCCAACATCTGCAGGGGATAACAAGAATTAGCCCCATGGGACCTCTTAATATCCCAGTCAATGTCTCTATCATATCTCAGGTAGATAGTAGGGATAGCCCCGTGGGACCTCCTAATATCTACAAATAAATCAGATGGGTAATAGGGATTAGTCCATGTGGACCTCCCAATACTCGAATGTGTAGGGCTCAATATCAAAACCTCGATAGCTGCACCCACCATCAGAATCATACTGGCAATGGCCCCAAGAGCAGCTGTTAATTTCTTAGTTGACTTGTCAACTCATCTAGTGGGTGTCTAACTGATGGGCCATATTATTTTTATTAATTCTATCATACAGTTATAGGTCTCTCTTAATCACTACATCCATGTCTATATACCACATTACCAACACTGGTGCACTTACGCACTTTTCTCAATTACGGGTCATCTTTCGAAAAGTACTATTCATTTGGTCAATTGCCAATACCATAGTACCCATATTATCACCATCAGTTCCTCTATTCAAGTATCATAATGTTCTATATTATGCAACTATACATTGTTGCCAATAATATCATTTATCATTGTTCACATGCATATTATCTTACTTAACTCAAGCAATCCTTCCCAAATACAAAGTATCATTTTATTCATTAAGTGTTCATTTTCATGCATAATTGCACTTAACATTTCATGTTGTATTTTAGGTCATAATGTGTCCATTCAATACGTATAAAACTGTGTGCCTTCATTTTCCACTACAAACATATTTTAGACCTCATTTCTACTCTAAATGCATTTACTATATATGCCATCCTTACATGCACATCATGGTACCATAACACACACACCAATCGACCATCACAAATTCACACACCTACACTTATTTTCTTCCATTCAAATCATGCAAATGGCATCAATTCTATTAGGCTAGCATACTTATTGAGCCAATTTACATCAAACACATACACATACCCAACATTTAGCATTTCTATACACACTTATATGTACCCATACAACACAAACAACATGACATGCATGAATTACACTAAATCCACATACTAGGGTGTGAAAACACCTTTTTTCCACCACTTTATAGCCTTGGATGGCTTCCTCCTTCACTTCCTCTTTCTTAACCTAAAACATAGCCATTTTAAACTTAGAAAAATTCTCAAAAATTCTACCAATCTCCAAATTGAAATTTATAAACATGGTTTTTCTTAGAATTATCAAGGCTATCTAGAACAAAAATAAAAATCAAGAAAATATCACTTACTCTCAAAATGACTACTATTCACTCCATTTTTAATTCTTTCTCTCCAAGTAATATTTTTTTATTTTGTTGCTTGGAATGGATTCTAAAGATTATAGAGGTATTGCTTCATATAATTTTCATGGGAATTAGGTGTGATTTAGAGGAGAGAGAAAGAAAAAATGATGCAGGGCTAAAAGGAAAGTGGTGTCGGCTTTTTTGGGTATGGGGGGAGAAGATGAACTCTTTTACACATGTGCCATACCCATATTTGTAAAGGCTTTTATATTAGTGAGGTGGATGGCTCGGATCGCGGCACATGGCGATCTAACGGTCCACATGCACCTGATTTTCGTTTAAACTTCAAAATTTTAAATTAATTTTTCTAGACATCTAAAAATCATCATTTTAGTGCCAAAAATCCTTGATTATACCCATTAAAAGGCCCGTAAAATTTTAGGTCAAAACTCCAATGGCAACTATGATTACTATTCACTCGTAAAAATAATAAATTTTGAAAAATTATCAAATAATCTCGAAAAATTATCAAACAATCTCCAAAAATTAAAATTTCTTCACCAATGAACTCATTGGAATTTTTGAACTTTAGGGGATGGTGTTTTTAGGCCCATTTGGGCACATCTCGGAGCTGTCCTGGCACAGATTCATTTAAGGTTACAATTCACTAGTTCTTAGCCTAAAATGATTTATTAGTTCTAATAAAATTTTTAATTAATTTATTTCCTCATTTTTTGACCTATCAAAGTTTTATGACTAGTACTCACCCTTCCTGGCTTTACAAAGGTGTCCCGGCTTCTCGAAAGCACTATTCATGCCTCGAAGGTACTATTCATGAAACTTCAACTCATGGGTGTTACAATTCTTCCCCTCTTAAGTAATTTTGTCCTTGAAATTACCTGATGAGAATAGGTATGGGTACTAAGCCTTCATTTGTTCCTCGCTCTCTCATGTAACTTCCTCCACGTTGTGATGTTTCCACAGTACCTTTACCAATGGAATGGATTTACTTCTCAGTTGTTTGATTTATCTAGCTAGAATTTGTATCGGTTCCTCTACATATGTTAAATATGGTTGTACTTGTATATCTTCTATAGTTATCACATGAGATGGATTGGATTTGTACCGCCTCAACATTGAAACATGAAACACGTCGTGAATTTACTGTAATTTAGATGGTAAGGCCAATCTGTATGCCAATAGCCTTACACATTCTATAATCTCATAAGGATCAATGAATCCGGGAGTTAGATGAGAAGAGAAGTACAAAGAGAAAATGAGAGAAAAGTGTTCACGTCCCTTCTTTTTTGAGACCGATCAAACCGAAATAACAAAAGACTCAACCTAAATCTCACATCTTTAGTCCCAAAAGACAAGAAGGAAATTAAAGGAGTCTTAAGTTATTCCTATTTGATTAGCCTAGAAAGAGCGAGTTGAGCACCACAAGGTAGGAGTCGCCACCCAACTGAAGTTGGGAAATACCTTATAGGACTAAAATCAAAGTGGTTCGGAAATCTACT
The DNA here is from genome assembly GCA_948208565.1 of Hura crepitans. Lineage (NCBI taxonomy): Eukaryota > Viridiplantae > Streptophyta > Magnoliopsida > Malpighiales > Euphorbiaceae > Hura > Hura crepitans. Next base: position 2,495 of record CANXYI011231534.1, on the reverse strand, counting down.
CTTATTTATACCTCAAGTTAATATAGTATTTCATATTAAATTTATAATGTTATCATTTTTCTCAAGTAAGTTCTAGAATTGAAATAAAGCATCTAATCACATAAAAAAATAATGAAACATGCATATTTATGAAAGGAATAAATGAAACTAAAGGAAAACATACATGAAATCAAGTAATTAATTTTTAATGAGAACTTTGGTTTTTGCATGCCAATTTATGAAAATAGATTTTATTCTTATGACTTCTATTAAAGAAAAATTAAAACTCATTTTATCAGAAAAATACCAATTAATTAGGTATAAAATAATTTGGTTATTTTTTATAACGTGCAAATATCATTTTTTATCTATTACAACATTCATGGAAAATATAGAGAAATAATGCAAATAAAATAAGTTACATGGCCATTACCTAAAAATTCTAACCCCAAAGGAAATAAAAAAAAATTACATACAAATTACTTAAAATACAATCTAACCAATAAAAAAGAAATAAAAAAATAGGAAAAAGACTAAAGTTAGACGACAGTAAATAAAAGGAAATAAAATAAAAAAATAAAGGGTGAAAATTAAAGAGTCAATTTCATTGGATATTAAATAAAAGGGAAAACACAAGTTAAATAAAACTCGATAGATCTCAAATAACTCGCATCACAATAAAATGCAACGTTAGTATGAAAGGAATGATGAAATTGACAAAAAGAAAAAATAATAAAAAGCGACATGAAATAAACAATGAAGAAAATGAGAAATAAAAATGAATAATTAAATAAATAACATGTGGAAAGAAAATGAATAATAATTAAGTCAAAGAATGCAGAAGAACAACATATTAACAGTGGACAAATAAGATAAGGGTACTAAATCTAACTGATAGATGAGTACTTAAATAAAATGAAGCTAACACATTTAACTGGTAAATGGGCAACAAATAAAATAAAATAGAAAGGCACCACACTTGACTAGTGGATATATGTAAAAAAGAAAAAAAAAGAAAAAAGAAGAAGACTTAGTCGACCCATCGTGTAAAATTACCTTTAAGAATGATCTTTGATTAACTTGAGAGTAAAAGGGCAAAGAATTTTTTAAAAGAACCTCTAAAAATTAGAAAAACAGTGTTTAGAAAGTGCTTTTCGCATTTTTAGGTGTGCACTTACCAAGAAAAGTCGATCCATTGGATTGGCATAGAGTTTGACTTTTAGACACAAAAATCGAGATTGAAAAATGACAGTTTTGGCCAAAATAGTTGTTTTCTAGAGTGAAATAGCCGTTATATGAAAATGGCCTTTTCCACGACCCGTTTAGGAGTCTGCGCAAAGCTTTGATATGCGAAATGGGACCTTTTTGAGAAGCCAGAATGGTCATTTTGGACCCTAAAATAGCCATTTTTAGCAAAGCCAAATAGCCATTTTAGGGACAAAAATGACTCCGTTTTGTTCGAAAATAGCGAAGCCTAAAAATTTTTATTTTTCATTGATTTTTTTGAAAATTTGACTTTGGGTCACACCACAAGCTTATTGGCCCAAGTCAGAGTCCATATTCAAGAATTAAATGTTTTTCTCAAGCTTTGAAAAAGATATTAAATTTGGCAACAACATTCTTACTGATTAGAATTTTTTTTTCTTCATTCACCATTAGGCAATCCGAACATGGGAGTCCCAAAAACTCAGTGTCTACAAAAAGGCTAAGACACGCAGGCCCAATTTTACCAAAAAAAAATTCATGCAATGTAAATCAATCATATTAGTCTTAGGCCCATAACTAGTCATCATGCCAATCATACATCCTTATCATGCATATCTAATGCGTCATATGAAACAAATATTGAAAATGTGCATTACGGTTGAATTCTAGAATTATAACACTTATAAAACTAGTATCGATTGATCATTTTCATTTTCTTGCTTAAACATGAAAATCAATCATATGGATCAGGTAATTTAATTTTAATTAATCCCATTAAAAATAATTAAATCACATTTCCATCTTTATTTAATTCTAAACCTTTTAGAATTAAAATGATAAATCATCATAAAGCAAGAAAACAAAATATCCTTTAAACATGTAGGAGGATATGCACATAAAAGAATGGGCCAAATCATAATCTCAATTTGATCACACTTATTATAATTAGATCAGATCAATTTATAATTTTCTAATTATTTTAAAATACTAATCCCATTAGAAAAATAAATTAATTTAGGATCATAACCAAATTTTAACAAGAAAATTTGGTTATGATCCTAAATTAATTTATACAATTTCATGTAGAAATTTCGGTTAACATGTCACTATCATAAAAAAATAAAAATTTGACCAAATAAATCAATAATTGATTTAATTTAATTTATTTTATGATGATCTATGACATATATTTCCAAAAATACAAAATCCAATCATATTGAATTTTATTTAATTAAAAATTTCCTAACAATTGATCACAACAATTGAATTCAAGTTGATTGTAGAGTCATTTGTAACTTGAATTGTGGAAA
>CANXYI011231227.1:0-14788 GCA_948208565.1 Hura crepitans | reverse complement strand
AAAGAGTTTTGTAAGTGAACTCTTTTCTTCATCTATTTAAGTGACTAGGCTAGTGGAGATGGACTTAAAAGGTCTAGAATGATGTGGTTAAGGTTGAATTCTTCCGTGGTTAGGTTGATTTCCTTGAGTATTTAATGGACTGGAATGTGTTGTTTCTAGTGTTTACAAAATTGGCCTTAAAATGCTTGTTGAAATTGTTATCTATGATTGCTTGGATGGGTGATTTGCTACCTATGATGGAAATTTAGTATGTATTTGGCATGCTAGGATGAGGACCATGAGAATTGAGAAGAGAATTCACTATGGATAATACATGTTTGGTTGTTACCGTGTGCTTATATGCTTGTGTTTTAAGAATGCTACTTTGTACTTTAGCCATGTTGGCTTGGAATTGGATTGTTATTGAGTATCTTTGAGTTTATGGCATGTTGATATGATTGAATATGGTGATTTTAAGAACAAGAATGAAAATTTAGTTAAATTTCTCATGGGTACCTAAGAGTTGTTCATGGCTTGTTGGCATGAAATCTTAAGTTGTTAATGTGGTGATTTAGTGTGCTATTAAGGTATTAAAATGGGCATGAAATGACCAAGGGATTAAATTAATTATATGACCTTATGATATCATAATATATACGTTAGAGATGTACCTTGAAATGGCTAAGAAAAACTTGAGTTAAAAACATGTAAGTAAAGCTTGACATAATGAATTAAAAATGGCATCAAATGAGTTAATAAGTTGAATCTTAATTATTCCTTTGAAAGGTTAGAATTGAGTTATAGTTTGGTAATGGGGTTGGCCCAATTTCAGTGGCTTTGATGCCTATATTTTGGCTATGGACTTAGCACAGTTAAAGTTGGCTTATTGCCCAGTAAAGTATGAAAAAAGAATAGTGAAAATTGAATTTAATTCAAACTTAAAATAGTCCTAGAAAACTGACTCAAAAAGTGGTCGAAATGGCCTATAACTATCTAGTTGACCTCTACCTAAACCACAAATGTCACTATCTAGAAAGTATTGCCCTTTTAAGTTAACATGCCATGATAATTCATAAGACATGACACCTTGAGTTTTGGCAGCAACAGACCAAAAAAATTATTTTGGAATTTTACTTAGTAGAGATAAAAAGTGGTCATACTAGTCTGAATAAATTTTTAAAGTATCAGATAAAATTTTAACTATTTTTTTAGACTTAAATGTTATAAGAATAATTTTGGCTAATAAAGAATGTTAAATTAAGCTACTTGACCCATTGGTTAGACACCCACTAAATGGGTTGATTAATCAACTTAGGGTTTTGTAGCTGGTAGTTAGTGGCTGGAGAGGTCTACGAACTGATCTCTATTATGTCACCTAGTTCTTGATGGTGTTCATTGGTGGCTACAAAGGTCTACGGATTGATCTTTATTATGTCACCCAGTTCGTAATGATTTGTGACTGGGAAGGCCTATAAGCTGATCTCCATTATGTTGCACAGTTATTCATTTATAGTTAGGGAGGCTCATAGAATGATCTCCATTATGCCACTCAGTTATTTTATTGTGTTTGGGGAGGCTACGACTGATCTCTATTATGGCACATATGCCGATGCAGCAGCAGCATAGGTCCATAATGAGGACCACTGCACCAGTTTATTTTCTCTTTAGATCCAGTGTCATCTTCTTAGTCAGGCTAGGGAATTAAATTAAGTAAATAATTAGACTGATTATGAGTATAACAATTAAGCCTAACGAAACAATATTTTCTAAATTTCTAGAAAAAGGGTAAGCTAAAAGGTATTTTGAACAGTTGCACAGATGTGCTAGATCAATTACAGTGAATTAAGTCAAGTGATAAGCAGAATAAACATATAAGATAAAGTTCAAGCTTATTTAAAAGACTTTTTCTCATAAAGTAATAAAAACACAGTAAAAGGGTACTTGGGTAATTTTAACCTATGACACAGATTAAGTGATTCTCACAGAGTATGTATGTTAAAAATAATAGTCCTCCCTTTTAAATGATTTAGATGAGTTAAAAAATACTATTTCAGACCAGATAAATACCCTAGGGGTATTTTAGCTATTTGGCACCCTAATTAATAACTAAGTTATATAATCAAGTAAAATTATTCTTGAACTGCTCAAATAAATTAGTAATAGTATAACATGATTAAATTACTTTAAGTTCACCACTACGTATCTCGTACACTTAGTATATCAATTTTGGTGTGCAACTACACTACAACGGGACTTACCTTGTAAAGCGTGACGACAGCGGTTTAGAGGATACTAGTGAAAACATTGGAAGTAATTTTTGGTATAGTTAGAATATCCATGTACTTAGGTGGGAATTAGGTAGATAATATATATAAGCTGTGGAAATGTGATGTAATTAAGTAATTACAACCTTTTTATGTAAATAAAGTATCTATATATATGTTCTATGGTGAATATATGATTATGTGTGATATGTGTTGATATGAGCCTGAGGCTCTATAATTATACATGTTTTATCTGTGGCCTGAGGCCTGAGTTTGATGTGTGCTAGATGATGATGATAGGTTGAGAATGGGGGATCATATGGGTGTCCAAGTGTTGTGAATGGTTTATAAAAGTGTTTAATAGGTTTGTTTAAATTTTGGCTTAGGACCCAGGTAGCCGTTATGCTGCCAAATTTTTAGGTGATATTTAAGTATCAGTAGATTTCCTCTATAATAGCTGAATCATATTGATTCTAACCTAAATATACCATAGGAACTAACAAAAGTGGTTTTGGAGTCAGATAGCCTGATCTAGACTAAAATTATTGAAAGATAAATAAATGACCTTGGGAGAAATTTTAGGATGGGTGACTTGGCGAGAAGAGTGCTACTTGTTGGGTTTCTTCGAGAATCCAGTAGGGGGTGTCACATTTATGGTTGAAGCTTCAAATGTATGTTATGATGCAATTGTAATCATGGATACACAACCAAGAAGAGTATGATGTTTATGATATAATATAATGGTATTATTCACATTAATGTTCTAACGAGTATGTATTCATGTTATGAAACACGTGTACATGTGCTTATGTACACATGTGGAATTATGTATGTTAAATGCATTTGATGAAATATGATGGGAATCTAAAGACTAATATCATACCCCAGTTAGTCATTGGTTGGCCAAAAATTCTTTAAAAATTTACTTAAGCCATTTAAAATGGCAAAACCAAAAATAAATTTAGTGATTACCCCATACAAGTGAACAACTTAGATTGGATAAGTTGACTTGTTAAATTGGAGTTTAGCAGTTGCTAAGGTATTTCTATACCTAACATCTCTTATGTTGATTTTTATAACCTATGGATCATTTGATGTGATTTTTGGGCTTTTATAATCCTGATAAACTTTAAGTCCGAATTACTGCACTTTTAGAGTCCTAATGACCTTTAAGTTTGGATTGCTTGGCTTTTGTAGTCTGGTGACCTTCAAGTCTAGATTTATAGGCCATCATGATCCTTATGGCCTCAATGGCCTAAGTGTCCCTATTATCTAGTATAGTTATGTGTTTTCTTAAGTATGGGCATAAAACATGTTCAATATTGAAGTTTACATTAAAAAGGCTAACAATTGATGTTTAACATTATTGTTGGATGTTTTGCTTATGATAATGTGTATCCTTTATGAAGTTTGAGGCATTCTTTATAAAGTTTGAGGCATACACATATATCCTATTTATTTTAAATATTAAATTCTATACACGTATAACTGCATTTTTCTTTTCCATCAATATACGCATATGAATGTGAATGTGTGTGCACTTAAATTTCCTTAATTACATCATTAAGCAAATTCGCTTAGCACATTATTTTATTTGTGATGAGTAGGTTGAAGAACAAAATTATCGTTAAAGCCTTAATAATTGTTACAAATCAAGAGAAAAACATTTTTTTGGTATTTTGTTGTTTTATATATATTATGTGATGTAGTTAAATAATGGCATTTATATGTAGCATGAGAGGGATTAGGCCTAATATGGGATGTAAATGTTTTAAATAACTTTTAAAGTAAGTTTAAACTATATTTTATACTTGTATGATATCTTTTCCAATTGTATGTTGGTGTAATGACTCAAAAATCCTAACTTTTATAAATAGTATTTTCCTAAGATGAATAGTGCTCCTAAGACTTGATGTGTACTAAAGTTACTAGGTGAAAGTATTAGTCATAATAATTTTGGACAAAGTTTGAAATCAATCTAAATTCATTTGATTAGTTAAAAACCCTAAGAAAGTTTTTTACCGTAGTGTCTTGTGAATAGTGACCAAGGCAAAGCTGAATCGTAAATAATTTTCTAAGTTTCCTTAGAAAATTCTAAAACTTATATGACCTAATAATCAAAAATTCCAACGAGTCTAATGACACTGGAATCATAATTTTTAGAGCTCGAGATGTAATTTATTTGAATTTTAGGAAGCATAAAATTAGCATTTTAATTTGATTTCTTTTGATTTTTGAGCTCCAATTTTTAGAGCATTTCGAGACATAATTAATTTAATTTTGGGTAGTGGAATAAGAGAAAAATGAGTTAAATTGGGGTAGAAAAAATTTATTTAATGCATTAAAAAATAATTTTTTAAAAACTATAAATAGGATGAAAATGTTGACTTTTAGGTCAAAATCATCACAACAATCCCTCACCCTCTCTATCTAAAACCCGACGGAATAGAGGAAAGGAATTTCTCCATTTTTTCTTCTTTGATTCTCCCTTTTCAAGCCAAAATTCATGCATCCAATCATAAAAATTAATATTCCAAGGCCTTTAGATACATAATTAAGAGGTTTTTTGAAAAAAAAAATCAAAGGAAAATCGCAAAATTTCTAGTTGGGTGAATGGTGCCCATTTTTTATCAAGTAAGAATTTCAAAAAATCAACATTTTTTGCTTAATTAGTAGGTGCCCAAGAGTTGAAAAATGTGGTCTTTTGTAATTTTTGGATATCATATGATTTTATACAATTTTTCTAAAATCAAATTTATAATGGATAGTTGAGAAAACGGACAAAATGCTTGACAAAGGAAAAATAAAGGTGTGAACAATCTTCAGGGTTGCATTGTGATCGTTTTGGTAAGTGAAAACAATTTATTTCATGAAAATCATGTATGCCTTAATTTTGCATAATATAAACTTAAAGTAGTTTTATATTTGTAATTTGTTACTTGCATTGTTATATATGAGGCATACATAATGTGTATGAAGTGTATAATGCATAAGAGTGAGAAGCATTATTATGGAATGTGGGAATGCATTAGGGGCCGAATGGTTTATGTGTGCTCTATGAAGTGTATGTGTTTGAATTCATCTATGTTTGGAATAATAATGTTATGTAGAGGTAGGATAATTGATGTATGTATAAAATTTTATAAAATGAACATGATTTGGTGCTTGCAAGTATGGTGGCCAAATGGCCCTAATGAAACTAAAAATGAATATACTTATTACTTGTATATGTAAAATGTATGATATAATAGATTGATATTGGAAAAGTGGTTAAATGTATTGAAATGGTCAAATATTCCTTTTCGGTGTATGAAAGCCCCATGGCTGAATGGCCTTAATCGATTTTAAGTATGTGTGATGTGTTTTAATGAACTAAAAGAGATGTTATATAGGGTAAAAGGCATATTATGTATATACTAGTGATTTTGTGACTTAAGTGACTATATTATGTAAGGAAGCACATAATACGAGTATGTATGAGTTTGCATGCTATCATATATAAAAAAAAAATTAGGTTGTATAAGCTTACTTTTATGGTATATAATATGAAGAAATAAAGTTTGTTTATGAGATAAGTTAATGGCTAAAATGGACATAATGAACCATACTCAAGGTAAAAATGCTTAAACAGAGCATAAAAGGTTATTTATGGATAATTCCATATTAATGATGATGATATAGTGGAATTGAGTTGGATATGAAAATTTTGAGCTTGTATGGCCACATGTATGTATATGTAAGCAATTGAATATGGTATTACATTAATATGATGTTTATGATCATGATTAAAATGATAACTATCCAAAATTTTTTGATATGGTCAATTATTGACCTTATCACAAGTAAAAGTCACTTTTAATCTACTCAAGTAGTGTAACTAAAATAAATATGCTTGATAGCCTATATGCTTAACAACTAGATTAGGTTGATTGGTGAACTAGGGGTATATTAGCAGCTGCTAGGGCACTACGGTGCATTTTTTTATGTTTTGGTCCATAGGTCCACTTTTAGTCTGACCCAAAGGCCACATATGTTTTATCTTTGGATCTATATTGGTAGATGAACTTCATATTCATAAATGGTCATAATGACCATCATGTTATATTTGTTCTTTAGATCCACATTGGTAAATGAACTTCAGGTTCATAAATGGTCGTAATAGCTATCATGTCGTGTTTGATCTTTGGATCCATATTGGTAGATGGACCTTTAAGTTCATAGAGGTCATACTGGACATCCACCCCTGTTATCCATAGGACATGTGCTTTGGTCATATGGGCAAATAACAGTGATATTATGAACTAATTTATGATAGTATTATGAAATGATTTCTAATGAATTCTCTTTTAAGAATTAAATTGCTAAATGTGTATTTGGAAGGCATAATTTATGTTTAATTGTGTGTTATGTGATTTTTTATGCTATTACTTAAGTCGTGCATGGTTATATATTACTTTTTGCATCATATACTGTACATATGGTTATAGATATTGATTGGATTTTCTAATAATATGGTATAATGCATGATTTGCTTTAATTTCACCACTAAGTAAAATGTTTAGCACATCATTTTGTTTGAGATGCGTAGGTCGAAAGATGATTGAGCCCAAGCCTTGGGACATCCAGATATAGAATAGAAGGCTAACATTTTGGTACTTTTTGATGTATGTAATTAAATTATGGGAGGTATAGATATAGAAAGGCACTTTTAGTATGGATGTAATTAGTCTTAGGCCTAAACTGTAAAGTTTTGTAAATTAAGCTTGTGTATGGTTTGTGAATCCTATTTTAAACTATTTAGAACTATTTAATGCATATTTGATATCTCTTCCTGAGGTTGAGACTGTGTTGAAGATAAATGTTGATTTGGAGTGATTAGAATGATCACAGAGTTAGAGTGTTAATGAGAAAATGTTATAAAAGTTTTTTTATTAATCCACATTAATATAAAAGAATTTAGGTTAATACTTGGTCTAGCCATTATACTGCCAAAATTTTGACATAAGGATTCTTAAATTTTTGAATATGTAACTTAGGCTTTGAAAGTTTTTTGAAATTTTGAGTTTTTGGTATTTAAGCATGCATGATTAAATTTTTTTAAGTTAAGATTAAATGTCATGAGATTAGATAGCATGTTATGTGTTGTGTACCTTAGTCATGTTAGGTGACTAGTTGGTGGCCGGACTAGGTAAAGGGTGTCACATTTAGTGGTATCAAAGCTTCGATTTAGGCAATCCTAAGAAGTATAAGAGTGTTATAAGAGTTAAGTTTATACAAAACATAATTTAATTATATTGAGGCTTATCAATTGTTCCTATACCTACAGTTATGATGAGTGCACCTCGCGAAGAGGAAGAATATCAAGCTTTCTTATTCGTGTGGTAGGAATAAGATAGAATGGCCTAAATATCTAGTAGCACAGCAAGGTAAATGTCATCAGTAGCCTAGGCTCTGCCAACATTTCTATAAGAGATGTTGTAATGATTATGATAGGCTCCAGTGGTTGCTCCACCACCAGCTCTATAGCAGCAGGAACTTTTATTGGCTCTCCAAAAGACTTATCTAGAGAGAGTTAAGAGAATAGGGGCTGTAGATTTTAATGGATAAAGGGAAGTTTATCTAGAAATAGCTGAGTATTGGCTAGATCACATCGAAAAGATAATAAAGCAGATACAATGTACACTTACAGAGAAAGTGATATATGCCACCTCCTTATTGCAAAAAGAGGCCTCTAAATGGTGGGATGATTTAACTGAGTATAAGATAGAAGAGGAGCTGACATGGGATTTCTTCTTAGAGGAATTTTACTAGAAGTACATACTTGAGGACTACTTATATGATAGAAGAGAATAGTTTATGGACCTTAGACAGGAGCAAAAGTCTATGAGGAAGTTTGAGAAGGACTTCTTTATGCTTAGCTGTTATGTTAAGGATATAATTACCACAAAAGCTGATAAGTGCAAGCAGTTTGAGAAGGGATTGCATATTGATATTAAGTCTCAAGTAGTTCCCATGAAGATTAGAGACTCTAATCAATTGGTTGCAATTTATCGATTGCTAAAAAGATGCAGAAAGAGAAGCTGGAGTATTATCAAAAGAAGAGATCTTTTAATCCTAGAGCATCTAACTTTATACAACAACCAAGCAAGAGATTTAAAGGTGGTCAGCATAGGGCACCACAATAATTTTAGAAGTAGGGTTAGTCTCATAAGACAACTTAGGGAAACTAGAATAAGGCAAGACTAGGCAGCGATCACAGGCAGCAAGCATACCAGTTTCCATAGCTAGAGGTGGTTAGGCTCCTCAGTGTCCAAATTGTCATAAGCAACACAAGGGTGAGTACTAGAAGAGTAAGCCAATAATATGTTTTAAGTGTGGATCACTTTTTATGTGATCGTCCTACTAGAGCTGATGCTGGTCCAAGATTTGTACACACTTTTACTCGAGGTCAGAAAGGAGATTAAAGTGAAAGGAGAGATAGGATAAAAAGAGCTCGTAGGGATAAAGCTAAGGTTAGAGCTGATCATAGAGCCCTTGCTTAATAGTATGGCATTAGGGCACGGGAGGAGGCTGATGAGCCAGATGTTATAGTTTGTACTTTCTATCTCTTTGATTCTCTTGTTTTGGCTTTAATTGATCTAGGGTCTACACACTCTTATGTTTGCACATCATAAGCACAAGACTAGGCGTTAGAGTCAAAACTTATAAACCTAGAAATCTTGGTTAGCAACCTTTTAGGTTAGCATGTCATAGTAAATAATATTTATAAGAAGTGTCCATTGACAGTCCAAGGACACTAGTTTTTGGCTAATCTCATCTAGGTACCATTTAACAAGTTTGATAGGATATTAGGCATGGATTGGATGTCCAAGTATCATGTTATAATAGATTGTAACTTAAAAAGATTGACTCTTAAAGATAATGATGAGGCTAAGATTATAGTTATAGGTGAGAGGATAGACTTTCTATCCATTGTTATCTCAGTAGTGAAAGTGAGATGCATGTTAAGAAAAGGGTGTTAAGCTTTTTTAGCTCATGTTTATTGTACTTGCAATAGGGAGACAGCTATTAATAACATATCAATAGTGTTAGAGTTCATGGATGTCTTTCCTGAAGAGTTGCTCGATTTACCTCCAGAACAGGAACTTGAGTTTAACATAGAGGTGTTACCTTGCACTACTCTAGTATTCATAGCTCCATATAGAATGGATCTAGCAAAGTTGAAAGAGTTGAAGATTCAACTACAAGAGTTGCTTGATAAGGGCTTTATAAGGCTGAGTGTTTCTCCTTAGAGAGCACCTATATTGTTTATGAAGAAAAAGGATAGTTCTTTATAATTGTGTGTAGATTACAGACAACTAAATAATGTGACTATCAAGAATAAGTATCCATTACCATGGATTGATGATCTTTTTTGTCAATTTAAAGGAGCTGGACTATTATCTAAGATTGATTTGAGGTAAGGATACTATCAGTTGAGGGTAATAGAGTCTGATGTGGTTAAGATAGCTTTTAGAATGAGGTATGGCCACTATGAGTTTTTGGTAATTCCATTTGGGCTTACCAATACTCCTATGGCTTTTATAGACTTGATGAATAGAGATTTCAAATAATATATTTGGATTAGTTCATGGTTATCTTCATTGATGATATCTTGGTATATTTTAAGAGTAGGAAATAACATGAATAAAACTTGATGACAGTGTTATAGATTTTGAGAGAGGAGAAGCTCTATGCCAAACTTAGCAAGTGTGAGTTTTGGCTTAGTGAGGTGTCTTTCCTTAGACACATAGCTTCTATAAAAGGGATTTGGGTTGATCCTGGCAAGATTTAGGTAGTCATGGAGTGGAAGCCACCTAAGAACACCATAGAGATTTAGAGTTTTCTTTGGTTGGTTAATTACTATAAATAGTTTATTAAAGGTTTTTTTTATAGTAATACCTATGAATTGTCTGTTATGAAAGGATGTTAAGTTTGTCTAGGATGACAAGTGTTAAAAGAGTTTTGGTAACCTTAAGGTGATGTTGATAGAAGCATCAGTTATAGTTCAGCTAGTTTTTGGGAAAGATTTCACTATTTATAGTGTTGCTTCACATAATTAATTAGGGTGTGTTCTAATGCAAAAAGGCAAAGTAGTTACCTATGCTTTTGGACAGTTAAAACCACATAAGAAAAACTACCCTGCTCATGATTTAGAGCTAGTAGTGAAAGTGTTTGTATTAAAGATTTAGAGACACTATCTATACGGAGAGAAGTGTTATGTGTACATAGACCACAAGAGTTTAAAGTATCTTTCGACATAGAAGAAGCTAAATTTGAGGCAAAGACAATAGATGGAGTTGATTAAGCATTATGATTATCAAATTGATTACCATCTTGGCAAAGCCAATATAGTGGCTGATGCTTTAAGTAGAAAATTCTTGGCAACCATGACAACCAAGAATGTTAGATTTCAAATTACGTCTAACAATGCTTTGGTGGCAGAGATGCAAGTTAAGCCAAGTCTATCATAGCAAGTTAAAGATGGGCAGAAGGATGATTATAGGTTGATGAGTGTGATAAGTGCCATTCAAAAGGGGAAGCCTACTAAGTATGAGTTGTAGAATAATGGTTGCTTGTATTACTATGACAAAATTTGTGTTTTAGATGTTAAGGAGTTGAAGAAATAGATTTTAGATAAGGCTCATAATGCTCCTTATGCTATGCATTGGGGTAGCATAAAAATGTATCAAGAAATGAAGATGTCATATTGGTGGCCTGGAATGAAGAGAGATGTATCTGAGTTCAGGACTAAGTGCCTTACTTGTCAGTAGGTGAATACAAAACATCAGGTTCCTTCTATTTTGCTACATCCTATAGCAATTCTAAAATTGACATGGGATAAAGTTAATATGGACTTTATAGTTGGCTTGCTTATGATAATAAACAAGCATGATTTAGTATGGGTTATGGTAGATTATCTTAGCAAGACAACTCATTTTATACTAGTGATGATGGATTATTCAATGGAAAAGCTTGCTAAATTGTATATTGATGAAGTTGTCAAATTGAATGGAGTGCTATATTCTATTATATCTAATCGGGACCCACACTTCACTTTGAGGTTTTGAAAGAAACTTCATAATACCTTGGGCACTCAATTAAGTTTTCACACGGTGTTTCATTCATAGATTAACAGACAGTCAAAAAAAGTCATTCTAGTAATCTTATTATACTTGAGTGATTTAATGTAGGAATATATGTATGGTGTTATGTTTATGCTAAGACACCTTTGTTAGGTGCTTGAGGACATGTTAAAGAGTTATGCTATTAAGTTTAAAGGTAGCTAGGATCAATATCTATCATTAACGGAGTTTGCTTACAATAATAGCCATCAAATAAGCCTTGGCATGACTCCCTATGAAGCACTGTATGAAAGAAAGTGCATGACTCCCTTATGCTAGAGTGAGCTCAGTTTGGACTAGATTTGATCAAGGATGCTGAGGAGAAGGTGAAGATTATAAGGGACATATTAAAGGCAACTTCTGACAGATAAAAGTCTTATGCTAATCTCAAGAGGAAAAATGTTGAATTTGAATTGGGAGACAAGGTATTTCTAAAGGTTTCACCATGGAAGAAAGTTTTACGTTTTTTGCCAGAAAGGAAAGCTAAGTCCAAGGTTTATTGGCCCATATGAAGTGATAGAACATATAGGACCAAAAGCCTACAAACTAACACTACAACCAAAACTTCAGCAGATTCATGATTTTTTCTATGTCTCTATGCTTAGAAGATACAGATTTAATCTAACTCATGTCTTATCAGTGGAAGAAGTTGAACTTAGGCTAAATTTATCTTATGAAGAAGAACTTATCAGAATTTTGGCCAGAGAGGTTAAAGAACTAACAAATAAGATAGTCCCACTAGTAGAGGTTACTTGGAAGCATCACAGAATGGAAGAAACAACTTAGGAGTTAGAAGTTCAAATGCATGAGCAATATCCACATTTGTTTAAACCAGGTAATGTCACGGATGATATTTATTTTAAGAGGGGAAGTAATGTAACAACCCAAAAATATTTGATTTTTATGAATAGTACTTTCCTGGGATGAATAGTGCTTTCGAGACTCGGGGTGCATTGAAGTTAATGGATAGAAGTATTAATCATAAAATAGTTTTAGGCAATGTTTAAAATCAATCAAAATTCATTTGATTGATTAAAAACACTAAGAAAGTTTTTATGACAATGTCTTATGAATAGTGACCAAGCCAAAGTTGAACCATAAATAATTTTCAAAGTTGCTCAGAAAATTCTAAAACTTATATGACCTGATACTAAAAAATCCCAACGAGTCTAATAATGCTAGAATCATAATTTTTAGAGGTTAAAAAGTATTTTATTTGAATTTCGGGATATGTAAAATTGGCATTTTAATTTGATTTCTTTTGATTTTCAACCTTCAATTTATAGAGCATGTAGAGATATAATCAAATTAATTTTAAGAATTGGAATAAGGGAAAAAAGAGTTTAATTGGGGGAGAAAATAATTGATTAAAACATTAAAAAATAATTTTTTAAAAACTATAAATAGGAAAATAATTTTGACTTTTGGTCAAAATAACCAAAAACACTCCCTCACCTTTACTCTCTCAAACTCGATAGCAAGAATAAGAAGTTTTCTCCATTTTCTTCATTTGATCTTCCACTTTCAAGCTCTAATTCCCATATCTAATGGATTTCACACCCTTCCCATGGTCCAAAGGTGCATAATTAAGTAGTTTTTTGAAGAAAATCAGAGGAAAATCGTAATACTTCGAGTTGGATGAATAGTGCCCTTTTTTTGATCAAGTAAGAATTTCAAAAAATTGACATTTTCCCTTTAATTAGTAGGTGCCCAAGAGTAAAAAAATGTGGTCTTTTGTATTTTTTGGATATCATATGATTCTATATTCTAAAATCAAATTTGTAACGAGTAGTTAAAAATTCAAACAAAACATGTGACAATGGAAAAATGAAGGTGTGTGCGATCTTTAAGGTCACATTACAATCATTTTGGTAAGTAAAATCAATTTATTTCATGAAAAATCATTTATGCCTTAATTATGCATAATATAAACTCAAGGTAGTTTTATATAATTTATGAGTAATACTAACATTTTGGTACTTTTTGATGTATGTAATTAAATTATAGGATGTATAAACCTAGAAAGGCACTCTTAGTATGGATGTAATTAGTTTTGGGCTTAAACTATAATGTATTGTAAATTAAGCTTGTATATGGTTTGTAAATCCTATTTTAAATTGTTTTGAACTGTTTAATGCATGTTTGATATCTCTTCTTGAGGTTGAGACTGTGTTGATAATAAATGTTGATTTGGAGTGATCAGAAGGATCACGAGTTAGAGTTTAATTGAGAAAATGTTATAGAAGTATTTTTCTTAATGTAAGTTACTATTTAAATTTTGGGATAGTGCCCGATACAGTGTTATATTGCCGAAATTTTGGCACGAGGATTCTCTGGTTTGAATATGTAACTCAATTTTGGAAAGGTTTTTTAAAAGTCACATTTTTGGTGTTTAAGGGTGCTTAATTAAATGTTTGTAAAACAAGATTTATATTATGAGATCGGATAGCTTGTTATGTATTGCACACCTTGGTCATGTTAGGCGACTGACCAATGATCAGACCGGGTAAGGGGCATCACAATGAAAGTGGTGTACTTTGTGTGTAAGTGTGTGTAATTGTGCATGACAATGGTATGTGTGAGATGAGTGGATGAAAATAAGCATGAATACATATAGAGAGAGAGGAAAAATAATATGCATGTGTGTGACTATGGTATGGCTTGATATGCATGTATGGTTAAGTGTAAGTTATGTGCAAATGGAGTAGTTATTTAGTGGTAAGCATGGTTAGTATGAAAAATTAGGATGAATTTAAGCATATGTGCACTTAAGTTTCATGATTGAATAAGGTATGTTGAGACTCCTGTTAGAAGTATGCCCTAGAGTAGATGTAATAGGGTAGTATTCATGTATTTAAAACCTTGTAATTTCATACTATAAGGCATTTCTTTTTATATCATGGTACTTTTATATATTACTTATAATTGTTAGCAATGTCTTAAACCATGTTATAAAGTCCCTAGTATATAACCACAGTATAAAGGAAATCATGAAGATTTCATGATGTAAGATTCTTATTGCATGCAAATGTGATATATCTAAATATCCCTGACCATAGTATTAACAAGATGGGACATTGTTAATGCAAAAAGATCAGCACATGTTATACTTCTTGATTGGGTCAAGCAATAGTTCACACAAGTTGTAAGCATAGAGATGCTTAGAGTTAACATGTGGATGCTTACTTGGGAAGTAAGTACATCGAAGACCTACCATGAGATCTTCACATGGATACTTAATCAATGTTAATGAAAGTATCTCGTCATGTTAGTGGTCCAAGTATCCTTAGACTTGAGATCACTAACTATCTTAAACATAGAGTGACATACTTTAACTCTAAAACTTTTACTTTAAATAAGAACTATACATAGGAGGTGCTT
>CANXYI011231023.1:0-12324 GCA_948208565.1 Hura crepitans | reverse complement strand
TCAAATTTTTCTTTTTTTACCCAAAAAAGTCACTTTATATTCAAATTCAAAAACAAAAATTTCAAACTCCCGAGTCAAAAAAATAATTTATGTTAAAACAAAAGAGTCAAAAATAATTGAACGGTTAAAATAAACATAACTCGGAAATATAGTAAAAATCATGTCATAAAATCTTTAAAAAAAGAAGATTATGTTAGCGAGAAATATAAATTTATTAAAGTTATAAATTTATAATTAATTTTGTTCAATAAAATAAATTTAACATTGTATTTATTAGAAATTTAAAGATAAAAAATAAAAACATGAGAACGAATATTTCAATGGATATTGATTATGTGTTGAAATATTATGTATTTATTGATCTTTAATGCATAAATAAATAATGCATTTTTCAACACATAATCAATTTTCTTTTTATTTTAAGCTAACTCAAATATTTTATTAAATTAATTTATATAAAATTATCTCAGGATATCTAACACTAAATTATTAATTTATATAAACTAATTTTAAAAATTAAATTTAATCAACATATAATTAATAAAGATAAAATTAAAAATTATTCTAACAAAATAAGACATATAAATTCATTAAAATGCTTAAATGACAAAATAAACATTTCTACTAAATTAAAAATTAGAATACTTTTTTTTCAAGTTTTAGCGCCTTTTAAAAATAAATCCTACACAAAATTTAACAAACAAATTTCAAAATAAATTTATAATTATATTGCTAAAATTATATTTACAAATATCCAAATAATAATATATAAATATAATAAAAATGTCAATTAATTTTCAAAAAATAAATTTATGAACAATCAACAATATTCCAACACATGAACAATTTTATATTAATTTACCAAAAATAAATTTGAACATCTTGAACAATTCTTCCACAAATACAACTAATTTAAAAAGAAATTTAGATTAATAAAATAAAAAAACCATTAGACATAAAAAAGAGAGGTTACATTAATTTAAAAAAATAAATTTTTACATAATGAACAATTTTTAAACAAATACAATTAATTTAAAAAAATAACAAAATAAAACTAACCATTAAACATAAAAAAAAACTTAAACATAAAAAAAAAACTTACCTCATTTGAAAAGTTACATTAATTTACAAAAATTAAATTTATACATAATGAAAAATTTGTAAACAAATACAATTAATTTTTTAAAACTAATAAAATAAAAATAATCATTAAATTTAAAAATAATTACAACTTAGAGTTTTCGGCTCTTTTTAATTTATACATAGAAGAGAGAGTATTAAACTAAGGGGTCCACACCTGAGCCCCAAGTAGAAAGATTCAGATTTATTAAATAAGTCTACACATGTGGAAACCACACCTAACCTACAAGCTGAAGCCTTGGAGCTCATTGCCCAACGCAATCAACTATAAAATGAGAATATGTGCAGCCAGCTCTGAACTCCAAAGTCAAGACTTCGGACTTAGGCATTCTCTGGCCACTGAATCCAAAGGCTTGGATTTCAGGTTCAGTAAATTCCCCCAAAATCTCAATTAATTTCTGTCCAATCCTCGAATTACTTATTAAAATTACATTTTCCTCCAAAATACCCCATATTTCAATGGACATTGATTTGTGTGGGAGCACATACTATTTATAATAATATACATTCAGCAGTAAAATTAGATATAATGTAATAGGAGATTTCAAATTCAAATTTTTCTTTTTTTTTTATTTCTCTATGAAAAGAAGATGTATAATAATACACACAGATAAATTAATAATCAGCATATTCAGATAATTATTTTATATATATTGGCTAAAATTTTAGATATTAGATAATATAAACGAAAAATTTTTTATAAGAAAGTAATAGAAGAGTGTTAAATTCCTTTTTTTTAATTATTTTTTTCACTATCCATATAATTCGTGTCTATTTTTTTCAGTTTAGAATTATATAAATAAATATACTTATATATTTATTATGCAACAAGTGAAGAAAAAAAATTTGATAAAGAGAATTATTTAGCAATTCTCAAAAAGTAATTGTAGGGTTAGCTAAAATCGCTTAAAAAAAGAAGAAACACAAAAAGTCCAACACGTAAGACCCACGTTTATGTTCTGTATAAAACAATTTAATTAAAAAATTATATATATTTTTCTGATCGATCGGTATAAACTATACACAACAATATACTGAATTAAACCTTCTACGACCGCCTTGCCGTTGCTTTTAAAAGAAGAAAACCCTTACAGTAATATGCACGTGTTCCCTTTCCCTGTATATAAAAAAATTACACGTGTTTATAACATATATTATTTTTTATTAATTTTATAAAATTTCATTACTAAAAAATAATAAAATAAAAGTCAAATTTACATTATTGTTATTATATATTAAATATTCAATTTAATTATATTATTTTATAAAAATATCTAACGTAAATATTTTGTAGATTATTTTGTAAATATGATTAATATATAAAATAATTTTTATTCTATTCATATTTTTATATATAGCATTAGCATAAAAAGATAAATATGTGTACGCATCGACGCAAAAGCTTTTGTGGCAAATTAAAGTAGGTGAAAATTAAATATGCAATGGACCTTGTTTAACATCCAAGCACCAATTCGACTTCTAGTTCCATCTTTCCATTTTCCAATTATTAAAAATAAAAAATAAAAAATAAGGCTTAATAAAATTAAATTGATAATTATTTCAATTTATTTAATTTTTTAAAAAAATTGATTTATTTAATATTTAGACCGTAAAAAATCGAACCGATCAATGAGTTTGTTTGAGGGTTTAAAAGAATGTTATTTTATAGTAAAATGAATATGGTGTTGAATTTATATTTTTTAATATCTAATTATTCATAATAAATTATAAGCGTACAAATTCAATAATAAATTTTGTAACATACAACATAATGAATTAGGAGATGCAAATACAACTCTTTTTTTTTAAAAAATAAAAATTATGCAAATACAGATTTTATTAAAAAAAAATATCATATACTTTATCTCCATTATGGTAATTTCGTCTTCCTCTCTCATTGTGTGACCACTACACCATTAAATATAACTCAGTCAAAATTACCTTTTCAAAATGAAAAAAAAAAAAAATAGCTTTTGCTTTCTGTAATCGCTTCTGTTAGCTGATTCTTGATCTAATAAATAAATAAATGATATACAAAGTGCTGATTCTTTGTATATATTAACTTTGTTATCTGAAAATATAGGAAAAATTCTTTTAAAATAATTCACATAATTTCTATGAACATTCCATCAACTCTCATGCAACTGATGCGAGTAGCTGCCACATCTCTTTTCTGCTTCTGTACAAAACCGGTTTTCCTTTCTGGAACAAACTGTCTAAAATTAAACCAGACAAATTGCTCTTTCCGAGAAGATTTGTTGAAAATACAGAGCTCTCATCGAGGATTGATGGTTGGAATGACATCACTGACAAGATCACTTCCTGAAACACCGGACGATACATATTGATTGTTGCTGGTATAAAATGATGATGAAGATCCTGCCTTGCCAAAATATGTTGAAGTTGATTGGCCAGAACTTGGGGAAGTAAATTCTGAGAAGTCGGCATCAGGTTCTAGCTCTGGCATCATTTTGAGTATGTTCTCCAACTTTCTCACAACTTCTGACATTGACGGCCGATTTTCTGGCATGTCATGGCAACAGCTAAGCGCCAATGATATAAATCTCTCAACACATTCTGAAGGACAAGCCCCCATTCTGCTGTCTATCACAGAGAACATCATACCCGACTGATAAGCCATTGTTACCTGATACAAAATACAGCATTCAGCTTTTTAATACCCATATTTTCTCAGGAATCACTTCCCGTTATATAGAGAAATTCGATTATCATTAGTCCGTGTCGCAGGGTCAGCGATACGAGTGCAAGTACCTCGCGGACAATGTTTTTGCCATGCGATATTGGCTGCATTGCAGTTAGGAGCTCCAGAAATACAATCCCAAGGCTATATACATCACTCTTGTCCGTCAACTTATGCGTCAGAAAATATTCTGGATCCAGGTATCCCTGAATGGACAACGGAAAAAAAGATGGTCAATATAAAAGATGATAAAGCCAATTAAGCTTATAATGGCATCTAATGACTGTAGAAAAGAAAATTTGTTCCAAAAATTAGAATGGACACCACTCAGAAGTTTGTTTACTAGCAAATGCACAACTTGGTTTTCATGCTTTACGTGCTAAAATACAAGATGTTTCATGCAGCACTGGTTTCAAGGGCCATCAACCCTTCGCAACCAATTGGTCAATTATTGGGACTGAACATAATGCTTTCTTCGTTCTTTTGGATTTCCTTCTGGCATATTGTTTTAGCAATTCATTAGCAGTATCCCCCAACAGAAGACTGGAAATAGTTATCCAAGGATAGTGGACAAATAGAAATTTGTTAGTTGTTTTCAGATGAAATGAATTTTGTTCTCTAAAAAATAAGAATAAGAAAAGCTAGCTGAGCTTTGTAATCTGAAAACACTCATAGTCACTAAATTTTCGCCAACACACAGATAAGGGCATTTAAAAAGATCAATTGACATTTTTCTATGCCATTATATGCATAACTCGGCAAAACGCACCGGAGTTCCCTTCACTACTGTGGATACATGATTAGGCATATTTCCTTCGTCATCCAGGACAGGTGCAAGTCGTGATAGTCCAAAGTCAGCAACCTTAGCAGTTAGCTTGGAGTCGAGGAGTATGTTGCTGGCCTTGATATCCCGGTGAAATACAGGAGGATTTGCTTCAGTATGCAGGTAAAGAATACCCTTAGCTGAACCCAATGCCATTCTTAATCTTGTGACAAAGTTCAGTGTTCCTTTGGCTTTAACTGCACAATACAGCAACCAATAATTGTTAGTCTTGTGTTCATGCTACATGTCCTTAAATTAAAAAAAATGAGACATAGGAATACTGGATCACAGATCAACAATTCTTTTAAACTAGAATGGCCAATATGCAACTTTTTTGTCTTATTTAGCAGGTAATCCTCATAATCTGTTTAAATTGAATGTATAACGTATTGAACATTGGAAAATTGATGATTCTAGAAGCCATAACTTCGTAACTTAACATTTCAAAACACAAATCCTTGAAGAAGATCGGAAAAGATTTCGATACCTGAAAGCCAGTCTCGCAGGGTGCCATTGGACATGAACTCATACACCAGCATCTGTCATGCACAAAGAAAAACAACAAAAATATCATCTACAATCTAATTAATGCTTGCAGATTTATAAAATAGAAAATTCGGAATTGAGATTAATGGAAATAAAAATAAAACATTCCTTCTGAAATTTTTCCCTTGTAAAATGTTTTGGACTTTCTCCCATATAAGAATATCTTCTAATGTTGAAAACTCAGATGCCTGAAAGTACAATAAAGTGATCCCAGGAACTAAACTCTCATTTCAACATCAATTCACTTCCTAGATAATTTTTTTTCCCACAATGTTCTATATTTTATTAATTTTCTGAATTGTTTTTTATATCATTTTATTTCATTTTTGAATTGAAAAAACTTTCGCTGCATTCACATAAGTTTACACTCATGATTCTATTCAAGCAGAAGAAAAAAAGGGTCAAGTAATGCCTTCCCAACAGCAAGCTTTTCTGCTTTTTAATTTTGGGCAGAGTGATGAATTATTCATGCTGTGGCTGATCATTTAAAATGCTAGTTTGCAAACAGGCAAAAGAGGCCTATCTAGGAAAAGAAATAATAGTAATTGAAAAAAAAACTCGCAGCAAGCAATGCCCTTCTTATTTGATTTAGAAAAATGTCAAAAAAACACTTAAATGCAAAGAAGATATAAACCGACAACTGAGATTTCACCATTGAAAACGTTACCTGTTCCCCTTCTTCGTCACAGTATCCAATCAACGAAACTAGATTTCGGTGATGTAATCTTGATAACAATTTAATCTCTGTCAAAAATTCCTTTTGGCCTTGTAAAGAGCCTTCTTCAGCACGCTTTATGGCCACGAGTGAGTTGTCAGCTAAGATGCCCCTATAAACCCTTCCATAGCCTCCACGGCCAACTTGAGTTGAAGAATTGAAGTTGTCAGTAGCCTGGGCCATTTCTTTAAAAGTGAAGAATTTCACACCATCAAGTTTCATGGACACTTTTGTGGCTGCAAATTGGAAAATAATATCATATACTTTCTTGCATGATAATCAGGCAGCATATCATACAGAAATTAGTTCCCACCAAGAGCAATGAAGAACACTTTTTTTTTTTGGTCCGAAGCAATGAAGTACTTACAAAATCTTTTTCTTGACAGATTCCTGTAATATCTAGCCTGTCTCCTCAAAATAAGAACTGTGGCTATTGCAGACATTGCAACAGTGCAGGCAACTGCACCTAATATAATGGCAGCCCAAACCCCTTTGCTGATTCCTTTTCTTGGGGTGCCAAAATCCACTGTTAGAAAAAAGGAACATGAGAAGAGATATTAAGAACAATTTTACATATTAAGAGAGACACTATGTTATCAGTCCAAAAACTTTAAATTCTGGTGCCATGAGAAGATTGCACGATATTTATCTTGGAAAGGTGTGGCATTACCAGCTGTTTATGTCAAGGAGTCAGATAGATAGTCTTATAGTAGTATGATTGTGAAAGTATTTGTGGAATAGAGACCGTCAAATAAGTTAGAAATTCTTAGTATTGAGCTTAATCGTGTCACACTTTAAAAGAAATAGTAGATATTAACTGTCATGTTGTCAACTTGCACTCATAGCTTATGATGATAAAAAAAGTGCAAATCTCAGTTAATCATGTTATTCAAGCCAGTGTCGATAAAGAAATATGGAATTCACTTGACCAGAAAAAGTAATAGTTTTAAGAACATACTCTGTGAATAAGGTCCCAGTAAGGTGAAATTGAGAAGCTCGTATGGTCCGTAGAAGTCAGTGCGAGGAAAACTCCAAGATGTGAATATATCTCTTATTCGCTGAACCTCAGATGAGTTAAATGTGTTTGAATGTGCATCATTCCATGTAGGAAAGAGCTTCAAATACATCCTTAGACGATGACCTTCCCAAAAATACGAATCAATGTGTAATTGAGATATGTCCAATTTAAGAGCATTTGTTAAGTACTGTTCAAATCCATAGATATATGGAGGAAAATAAGAGAAACTGGGACTCTTAAGGCGATATCCAATTCTGAGAGGGGAAGCACAAAAGCACAGCACATGGGACTCTGGGACATATTCATAAAAATCATTTATTGGACATCCCTGAATAGGACATGAAGTCGTAGAGTTCCATAAATGTCCAGTAGTTTCATTTTCTTCAGCTCTGGATCCACAGAACTGGTCAATGTTTGGAAAGTTGGAACTACTGCATATAGGATTGCCACCCAACCTAAAAGAAAACTGTTGAGGCAATTAGAATTTTATTGATACAAACAAGCAATACTTGCCTGTAAAAGTTGTAGCCTATCCTAGCAGATAGTGAATACAAAGTCCAAATCCACATAATTGCAGACTTTGATTCTAAATAGCACATATGTGACTCAAGATAAATCATTTGAAACAAATATTGATGTCAATGATCCTCAAGTTAATAACAGCAATAATGGGGTAGCAAAGTTATGAATTCATTAGAGCAAATATTACCTTAGGGTGACATTATATGGTGGATTTAGCTCCCCTTCAACATTTGAGAGTTTATTGTTCCTGAGATCACTGTTTTTGTGTGCAGAGAGAGCACAGAAGTTAGTGAGTTTCCAACACCTTACCAAGTTTTGCTATATTAATGAAATGCATGCAGGAAATATATAATATTCATTTCATTGCATTTTTTCTGCATACTCACAGAGTAAGCCTAGAAGTGGTGTCGAACATATTACGCCAGATGTTAGCCGGGACAGAACCAGTAAACAAATTATTTTGAAGTGACCTGTAATAGCAGTCCATGTAGAATTTGAATTACTTTCTATATCAGACAAATACAATAAGAAAACTACATGAAGCAAACAGAATCTCACAGTCTCTGAAGAAATGGAAAATTTGAGAAGCTTTCAGGTATAGATCCATTTAGGCTGTTATCTGACAGATCACTGCACCAACGAAAAGACGATTCTCATTACAGTTATTCAAGGACAGCGAGAGTAGGGTAACCTCTACTCTTATGGCGGTTTCAAAATAATGAAAATGATGCAGTCAAGAACATCAAATATTTGGAATGAACTTGAAAAATTGATTGACCAGTCTAGATTTATCATTTACTTACATAGTTGTCATATTGACAGAGAGTTTTGATGGCACGGGTCCAGTAAGGTAATTCTGCCTCAAATCCCTTGGTCATGAATACTAAGTTAGACATAAATAAATTGCAATCCACAACGAGAACACATTTATTCTATTATCAATCTAGATGCTGCTTACAGATATAATAAGGTTTGTACGCCACTAAAATCAGGAATAGCTCCATGCAGGCTGCAATTTCTGAGACTTCTATCTTGTCATATGGGTTTAAAAAAAATGAAAATAGCATCAGAAATTTGCTAATTATCCAATATTCATATTAAAGGCTTCATCTATAGTTTTTTTTTCTTTAATTTTTTTTAATAAATACTCACAGTTTTGCTAATTTGGAGAGATTGCCGTAAGTAGATGGAATTTCAGACCCATTGAAGTTGTTGTTGTCAAGCTGACTGCCAGGACAGAAAAAGATGAAGGTCAACGATATCCACTGTAATGAGCAAAAATCTATGTCTATCTTCATCCTACTGAAGAAATGCCATTCAAGTTTGCCCATAAAAAGCAACCCTACTACATTGCTTATGTTAGAAACCAAGATCATGTGATAAGAGAAAGGACCTTACTTGATAATGGAAATGAATTATCACAATATAAATAATGTGATTAGAGGACATACAGTATACGCAACTCTGGCAAGATTGAGAGTTCTGGAGGAAGACGCCCAGATAAGTTATTATTGTCCAAAAGCCTGCATTTGGTTCCAATTTTTTCAGTTACTGCTTAACAAATTCAATTAGAATTATCATCGAGAAAACTAAAAGAAAATGTTATATGAACTTACAAGTGAAGAAGAGTTGATAGTTGGGACAGCTCTGGTGGAATTTGACCGCTTAAGGAGTTGTTGTTGAAGTGACTGAAATTCACATAAAAGCAGATTATATATTTAAAAAAAATGCTAATTCCTCTAGCCAACTTGAGTAGTATTCAGATGAATATCCACTTACAGGTGTCTGACATTTCTCAAGTTACCATATGACCTTGGTATTGCACCTGAAAGTTTGTTCTCATCCACTTGAAATCTAATTAAATTTGATAAATAGCCAAGTTCATCAGGTAAAGAACCTGATAATCTATTCCCATTCAAAAGCCTGCATGCACAAGCACATAATATAAGCTAAATGTAACAGAATGGTACCATTATTGAAAGTTCCTTCGTTGATATCAATTCCCAATCTCCAGTTGATAACATAGATGAAATATTTGAATTGTTTTGCTTCATAGATACCGAGTTATTTGATGGAAGCTTTTTAGAATATCAATAATAGGATTAAATGTGATACATCTTACATTGATTTCGAAAGTTCTTAACACAGAAGCAATCAACTGATCTCCAGGATATAAAAAAACACTCACATAAACGCATCAAGATAGTTACAAAGGCCTTATTGCTTCATTCCTAAGAACAAAAATCACATGGAGAAGAAGAGGGAAGGGGTTTTTCCTCTGAAGGAGCCATCTTATGAATTCAAATTCACCGAACTTACAATAGTTTTAACTGGGAAAGATTTCCTATCTCCTTCGGTATGCTGCCATCCAAATCATTCCACATAAAATCCCTAAAAAGAGATAAGGAAAAAAGATTATAACCATACAAATGATTTCTGAGAAAATTTTGCATAATGAGTACAAGGTTTTGCTCAAAAACTAGGCAAATAAAATTTGCGACTCACAAAATTCTCAATCGAGAGAGTTGGCCAAGCTGAGGAGCTAAATTTCCTGAAAGATTCATTTTTAGCAGCAGACTGCATCAAAAACAAAAGAAATTTAGCATCACAACTGACAGTTTGTGTAAATTGAATCAATATCCCGAAAATACAGTACATTTGGAAAACTGTGGTGTAGGCAACCGACATTACCACATCAAAAAGCAAAAAGAAAAAAAAAAAAAAACTCCTAGCAATATCAAAGAGGAGCAGATTTAAACCAGATGGTGAAGGGAAGCAGAAGAACATACAGTTCCCGGACGTGCAAGTATTTATCAGTCCCAACTGTATTATTACACACAACTCCTGTCCATTTTGATTTACATGGATCTCCATTCTTCCAATTCTTGAGACTGTTCAAAGGATCAATCAAACCGTTCTTTACAGCTATCAACGCACTGACTGCGAAATGGCACAGGTTTGAAATTGAAAATGAGAGCAGTTGCCAACAGAATTCATAATTTTCCATTTTAAAGGAGAAATTATTGTCTTTGAAAAATTTTGCTCACTTATTTATATTTCATTTAAATTTTGAAAAAACAAAAACAAAAGCTTTTAAAGAAAAAACCTCACCTTCAGAAGGATCTGTACTTTGTGCAACTGCAAGAAACAACAAGTAACAAAATGAAAAACAGAAAACACCTCCCAAGATTTGCAGTCGTAACATCTTATTCCCCTGCATAAGTATAAAAAAAGACGAAGTAAGAAATCAAAATTTTAAATTTTCCAACAAAAAGATTCTATTTTTGTCTTTCACACTAAACCAAACAAAGAATTTGGCAACAGATATGAACAGATACCCAGGTTGACAGACAGAACAACAATCAAAACCCATAGCACCTAGAGCTCATAATTAATCCAGGCAACAATAAATAGCTAATCTAACAAGATATGTCAGAGTCAACCACAGATGAGTAACTATTAGGTAGTTAGAAAATAGAAAGGATGAAGCTTTGACGAGTGCGGGCTGCAGCTTTTGCAGATAACCAAACATCAAATCATTAGATAATGATAATAATGACGATTTTGGGAGAGTTTTATTTAATTATCATAATTTAATTTACAGTGCCACGTTTCTCTGCGCTTTCATATGGGAAATAGGAAAGACAGACGAGAAGCTTGGACTTTTGGACAGCCGCCGATATGGACGGATGGAGACAGGCGAGCACACCAGAACGACAGTGTCGTTTTGCAAGTTGGAGCAGTGGTTAGCCAAGACTCAGACCACGTTTGAATGTGGGCAGAGACATTTGAGAATTGAGACGGGGTCAACATTTTCAGGTTAAGCGTCTTCATGACCTGAGCGTTATTTATTTAAGACTTCATAGCACCTAAAATTGCATGCTTTTTTTATTTTGATCCCTTGATTTTTGATGTTTAATTTAGCAGTTGGAGCACACATAAACACTATTTTTTATTTATTTTTGCTGATGTAGAAGAAATTTAAATGATGTGCAAGTTAATTGTATCACATTTGTTTTTTTGAGATCGTTAACTCATAAAATAAATAATTATTTCAAAAATTTTCTGGAAGGTAAAAATTTAAACTTCATTAAAAGACTGCAATTGCTCTTTAGGCTCTCTCCCTCTCTTTCTCTATATCTGGCTATCTCTCTCTACACATCCCTTCTCTCTATAATTTCCATTTGTTTCTTCTTTTTTATTGTCAATTTTTGGACTTAAAATTTGTTCTTTTTTCACATTAACAAGTTGTCGTGACCTGATCCCGATGCAGATTTCTATGCTGAGATTCGTGTGACGCAATATTAAAAGTGAGAGTGAAAGTGAGAGTCGCCATTAACTAGTTAAGATGCAGTTAGTCACCGAACTAGCTTGATCTTTTTTCAGGTTCAAGGCAATTCAAACATAAGAAAGTATTAGCACCCTACGCCATATTTTATGGAGGTAAAAATGTAATTTTTAATTATCGATTTTTAATGTATTAAGTTGTGCTTTAGATATTGTTTTCCTATAAATCTTTTTCAATTTAATCATTATAATTATATATATATATATATTTTTATCATTTTTAGTATATGCTATCTATTTCAAAATTCAAAAATACTCTAATTCTTCGATATGAAATTAAAGATGTAATTATTACGTATTATTTTCTAGGGATAATATCTGAAATTTTTAGACATTTTTTATTAAGGACCGACTAGTTTAGATATTAATCTTACTTCATGAAAATATTTTATTACCGTCATTTATCCTATTATTATTTTTTATTATGATTTTTTTATTATAACATTTTCAATTATTTCATCTGAATATTAGTTTCAAAATACTAAGAATTATTATAACACTGACTACTAAAT
>CANXYI011231001.1:0-12651 GCA_948208565.1 Hura crepitans | reverse complement strand
TATAAATTGCAATTAGCAGAGCTTTTAGTTCTTATGTGATCCAGTGCTTAAGTGTTCTTGGATGATCTTTTGGTGTATTCTAGAAACCACAAAGAGTATGAATAGCATCAGAAGGTTATGAAGCAGACCCCGAAAGAAGATGGTTATATGTGTGCCCAACTCAATAAGTGTGATGTGGGCAAATGAAGTTTTTCTTTGGACCACCTAGGTTCATTAAATAGAGTTAGAATTTGGCCCCAATAAAGGTAAGGCAGTGTTGGGATTGAAACCCTTGGGAATGTAACTAAAATGAGAAATTTTTTGAGTTTAGTTAATGTTGTACAGGACTACTAAGAAAACTTCTATTGTTGTTACTCCTTTGGTTTGCCTAATTAGAAAGGAGGTAAAAATTGTTTAGGATAATCAATGTCAAGATAGTTTTGCTATATTGAAACAGAGGTTGA
This sequence comes from Hura crepitans, assembly GCA_948208565.1. Lineage (NCBI taxonomy): Eukaryota > Viridiplantae > Streptophyta > Magnoliopsida > Malpighiales > Euphorbiaceae > Hura > Hura crepitans. The sequence goes on along the minus strand of CANXYI011231001.1, from coordinate 12,208 downwards.
TAGAGGTTCCTATCTTAATTCAACTTGAATAGGTTAAGGACCTTGTTATATGCAGGGGATGCCTTACTGAATAATTTGTTTAGTGTTAATACTAGATGGAAAGGTTGTGGCTTATGCTTTCAGACAATCAAAGCCATAAGAAAAAGGTTATCTTACCCCTAGTTTGAGGCTAATTATCATAGTGGTTGTGTTGAGACAATGATGGCATTATCAGTATAAGAATAATGCTATATAAGTACAGATTATTAGGGGTTGAAATATTCCTTTACTCAAGAAAAAAGGACCTGAAATAGAGAAGCTAGATAGAGTTGATTAGGATTTTAATTACTTGATTGACTACCTATCAATAAGAGTTATGGTGCTGATAGATGCTAAGTATAAGGAAATTTATAGTGATCTTGAGAGATTATAAACGTCAAGTTGCCAATTATTTTAGAAAAAACACTAGTGGTTGAATTGCAAAACAAGTCAAGTTTTAGACAACAAATTGAAAAGATTCAGATGAGAGACAAGTAGATGGTTTAGATAATTAGCAAAGCTAAAGAGGGGAAGAGCTCAGGGTCTCAGTTAATAGGAAGTGAATAGTAAACTCATTAGAACAGATCGTGTACATTTTGTACAAAGGATCTAAGATGAAGATGTTTTAAGAAATCCATGAGTCTCTTCATTCAAAGTATTCTGGAAAGAAAAATTTGAGTTGGGAATTTATTCCTTGAAGGCTTGGTGTGGAAAGTAATATAGAAAAGGTATGATACCTAGTAGTTAATATGCCAGTAGGTAGAAGCTGGGCATTAGAATCCTTCTGAATTTCTGTAACTTATAGCTATACCAAAGTGAGAATAACTGAGTTTTGTAATAATTTGATAAATAGTCAAGACAGCCTAAGTTACCTAATTAGGATAGGTCAGACTTAAATAGGTTGGCTAGATTATATGGTGATAAGCCATCAGATTTTATGTTGTGCTAGTGACTATCATTTGTATAGGGATTTTATTTTACTTTCAGGTTATGGCAAAAGCTGTGAGTAGCTTTAGGCACTGGATTAGCTCATCACCTAGTTTATCATCCTCAGTCTAATAGATGGTCATAAAGGGTGATACATATAGTTGATCACATGTTGTGAGACAATACTAGTAAGTTTATGATTATCTGATATATGTACATGTTTTAGTAAAGAGTACCTATGATAGTAGTAATCAGTTTACTTTAGAAATAAACCTCTATGAGGCAGTATATGATAGATAATATAGGATTTTCATAGTGAAGTGAGATTTGAGATAGAAAGTCTTTAGACTAGACTTGACTAAAGAGGATAAAGAATAGTGACATGAATCAGAAAAAGGTTATAAGTGGTATGGTTAGACCAGTTACTGGGAATCTAGATGACAACTATAGGAACATAGCTGGATATCAATTATGACAAGCAAACAGTGTAAGTTATAGCTCGTGAAATGGGGTAATTGCAAAAATAAGTCCATACCACTGTTACAGTGCTATGGAGGTATAAGTGTATAAAGGAAGTTACTTGAGAGCTAGAGGAGCCAATAGAGCTTAGTATTTTACTCTAATTGCTTCAAGTAATTTTGAGGATGAAATTTATTAAAAGGGAAAGAAATGTAACACCCACGTCTCAAGGCACCATGAACAGTGCCATAGGGTCCGAGGAGTGCACTTGGGGTGCCGAGTCACTTGCATATGGATCGAGGCAGTGCTACAGGTTATAAAACATCAAAGGGCTCTAAAATGATGAAAAAGGCAAAATAAAAAAAATTAATAGAACCAACAATTCATTTCGGGCTATAAGCTACCTATCGGGCCAATAAAAATTTTTCGAGCTAGGACTTACCTGAGATGTGCCCGAACAGACTTGAAAATAATGCACCCTAAAGTTAAAAAGCCATACTGAGTCTAACGGTGAAAGAATTTTTGCAATCGGAGGTTGTTTGTGAAATCTCATAATTTTTGAGGTTGGCATCAAAATCGAAGCCGTCTGAAAACTACCCTATCGATGAAATTTGGCCATGAAAATTTACAAGCAAGTAGAGAGGATTAAAATAGGAATTTTAAAATAAATGGTGTAATTTTTGGAGGTTTGAGTGAATTTCTATGAATTTTTGAAGTTTCCTAAAAAATTGGGATGGTTTGGGAATTATCGGGACAAGGTTAAGGTGGCCTGTTAGGGCCCACAAAAGTGCCAAATGTCCTAGCCCACTTGCCATGTGGCAAATGGGCCATGACAAGTGGATATCCACTTGTAAGAAACAAAACTAATTTTCTCCATTTTTGCCTAGAAGTCGACGCCACCTCCTCTATAATTTGCCTATAAGTTTTTGCTCCAGCATCTAAACAGGGTGATTCTAGTGGTCGAAATTCCCTCTAGATGTTAGGCACCAATAGGAAAAAGAATTATGCCAAAAGGAGTTTCCATTTGGGAGAAAAAAATAGTCCAAAACTGTGTATGTGAGGTGAGTTCTTGGCTATGTCTACCCTATTTCTTAGACTTTTTTAGTGATTCTTGATGCCAAATTGTAGCTAAGACATGTGTGTATGTGTGTATGATACATTAGTGGCCATTAGATGGCAAATAATGGGTCATAGAGGAAGCACAAGTCTACTGCTAGAACTAAGGAAGCAGGAAGGGTATGGATGGGATTGTCACCTTCAAAGGCTTATGTAAGTGAATTTACAATTTTTTTTCTCATGTGTAAGGGTGCCTAGGTTAGTGACTTTAGGGTTTGAATGGCTAGAATGGTTGTACATTAGCTCGAATTTCTCTTTGGTGATGTTGAATACCATGAGTTTTGGTGGAATTATGAACGGTATATATGAGTAGTTACATAATTTGCTCAAAATTGCTTGCTAGAATTTGTTGTTTAAGGTAGTTTGAATGAGTGTTTTCCTACCTAGGAGGAATCTAAGGAGTGTTTTATTGAAGTTTTGGAGTGGAATTCATAATTGAAGGTGCAATTATGCTTGTGGTTGTGAGCTACCATGGGTAGTTCTTGAAATGTTGTTTTGTGCTTTTAGTTATAATGTCTTAAATTGAGATGTTGTGCTCATATTTGAATTCATGGCTTCTAAATTGTATGGAATAATGTTAGTTTACCTTGAGGAATGAGAATTATGTTCACTTACATTCAACATGCAGAACTATTTTTAATGTATTATATGATGTGGCTAAGGACTTATGATAATTTACTTAAAAATGAGTATGGTTATGGCATGGCATGTATTCTTGATTGCATTTTGATGTCAAGTGAAAAGGCTATGTAATTTGAGTACATCTTCCTTTTAGTACCCCAAAGGTATGCATTAGTGACATGGGTTGTGAAATAGCTTATAAAGATGTTAGTATATGCCTAAAATTGGTTGTGATGTTGGCCTCTAATGATCAAGAACTTTAAAGGGGGAACACAACATAACAAAGTGCAATTAAAATATGCCTTGACTTGGCTAGAAAATCTTAGACCAAATAATGTACCTAAAGCTTAAGACAATGACTAAAAAGGTGACTTCAAAGAAACTAATAAATGGAACCTTCCTTGTGCCTCTAAGAGGCTAGTATTGACTTACATTTTGGCTATGGATTTGGCCCAGTGACAGTGGCTTTATTACCTAGATTTTGGCCATGGAATTGGCCCAGTTTCAGTGGCAATTGTGCCTAGACTTTGGCTATAGGCTTAGCCCAGTTATACTTCGCCTAGTGTCGAGTAAAATGTTAAAAGGAATAGTGAAAACTGGATTGAAATCAGACTTAGAATAATCCCAAAAAACTGACTTCCAAAAGTGGTCGAAACAACCTTTAACTATCCAGTGGACCTCTACCTGAACCAAAAATACCACTAGACCTGAAAGTATTAAGTTTTAAAATGAAAATGTCCTGATAAATTATAACATAAGATACCTTAAATTTTGGCAATAGCAAATTTCAAAATTATTTTTGAATTTTACCTAGTAGAGCCAAAAAGTTGCTATAGCAATCCGAATAAAATTTTAAAGTATAAGTTTAAATTTTCATCTATCTATTTTTGGGACTTACATATTATAAAAATAATTTTGGCTAATAAATGAAGTTAAATTGAGCTACTTAGCCCATTGGTTAAACACCTACTGGATGGATTGACTAGTCAACTTAGGGTTTTGCAGCTGCTAGTTATTAGTGGCTGGAGAGGTCTATGGACTGATCTCCATTATGTCACCCAATCATTTAGATATTCATTAGTGGCTGGAGCGGTCTATGGACTGATCTCTATTATGTCACCCAAATCTTGACAATTATATTATTTGTGGTTGGGAAGGCCTACGGGCTAATCTCCGTTATGGCAATTAATTATTTTATTGTGTCTGGGGAGGCTGGCTAATCTCCATTATGGCATACATGCCAATGCAGCTACGTAGGTCTAAAATGGAGGCCACTGCACTAGTCATTATCCCTCTAGATCCAGTGTTTTAAAGTGTTGTCTTTCTAGTCAGGCCAGAGAATTTAATCAAATAAAGTATCAGACTTATTATAAATAGAAAGATTAAGTTTAATGGAATAGTCTTTGCTCAGTTTTGATAAGTTGCCAGTTAATTGGCATTTTAGCATTTTGCTCTAATGTGCTAGATTAGTCTAAATAACTAATTTAGGTATATATATAAATACATAAAAGGTAAGAAGACTACTTCCAAACATATAAACACCTTAGAAAGATAATGTCAAGCATATATGAATAACTATTTCAGGGGATGTAATAAAAATGCAACACAAGGGTATTTTGATAATTTTCCCCTTTTAAGACAGACTAAGTAACTCCTTCAAGTTGCATGAATTAAGTAATAATCCTTATTTTGAATGGTATATTTAAGTCAAAAATGATAATTCTAGACTAGAAAAATACCCTAGGGGTATTTTAGTAATTTGGCACCTCAGTGAACATATAAATTATTTAATGAATTAAAGATTTGCATTTTTAACTACATAAGTAAGAAATAAAATTACATCATGATTAAACTACTTTAAACTCACCACTAAGTATCTCATATACTCAGCGTACCGATTTTGGTGCACAGGTACACTTCAATGAGACCTACCTCGTAAAGCATGATGACAATGATTCAGAGGATACAGGTGAGGATTTTGGCTAGATTGATGTATATTTAGATATCCATGTACTTAGGTGGGAAATGGGTAGGAAAATATATTTGAGCTTTAAGAATGTAATATACTTAAGTGATTAAGACTTACTGATGTAAATTTAATATTTCTATGCATATTCCATGTTGAATGAATACGTATGTATGATGTTAATGTTGGTGTGAGCTTGAGGCTCTATATTATTGTATAGTTTTATCTGTGGCCTGAGGCTTAAGTCTGTTGTGTGCTAGATGACAATGATAGGATGAAATTAGGGGACTAGATGGGTCCAGGTGTTAAGAATGGATTGTAGAAGTGTTTAACAAGCCTGTTTAATTTTTGGGATAGGACCCAAGCAGTCGTTATGCTATCAAATATTTAGGTAATACCTAAGTATATTTTGATTTCCTTTGTAATGACTAATTGTGATTGTCTCTAAACTAAATGGACCATAAGAACTAGCACAAGTGGTTCTAGAGTCAGATAGCCTGATTTAGATAAAGGTTGGTAAAAGTTAAATGAATTACCGTTGGGGAAATTTTAGGATGGGTAGCCTGGCAGAAAGTGTGCCACTTATTTGATTTCTTTAGGAATCCAGTAGGGGGTGTTACAATATCATCCATATAAACCTCAACTTCTTTGTGCATCATGTCATGGAAATGTTTGGTAGCCATCCATTGGTAGGTTGCTCTTACATTCTTTAGTCCAAAAGGCATCACCTTATAGCAGTATATCCCATATTCAGTTATAAAGGAAGTTTTTCATTTGTTAATTACCTTCATTAAGATCTAGTTGTACCCTAAAAATCTATCAATAAATGAGTACATGGCTACCATAGCTACACTGTCAACTAGTACATCAATATGGGGCAAGGGAAAGTTATCCTTAGGGCATGCTTTGTTTAAGTCCCAATAATCGACACACATTCTAACCCTTCCATCCTTTTTAGGTACTGGTTATTGGCTAGCCTAGTAGGGAAGACAATTTCTTCAATGAGCTTGGCCTCGAGCAACTTGACAACTTCTTCCTTTACCTTTTCTGCCTATTCGGGTCTCATCTTTTTTAGCTTTTGTCGAACTAGAATGGTATGGTCATATATTGGTATGGAATGTTTAGCAACTTCATGATCAATGTTCAGCATGTCCTCATAACTCCAATTGAAGATTCTTTCATATTTTTTAGTAATCTCTCAATTTTTTTCCTTTCATTAATAATAGTATCATAAGCAATTAATATATTTTTAGGTTATTCCTTTTTACCAAGGTTAAATGGATTAGTTTTAATGCACTTAATGTCAAAAATGCTTATGTAATGATCACTTAGATACATGCTACCATCAGGAAAAACATCACATAAATAAGCAAACTATTTGTTCATTTTATTAGAAAGAAAATTGTTTGCCTCAAAGAGGCCACAAAGATACATTTCATTAATAAGTAAATCAGACACATGCTCAGAAGAGCTAGAGTAAATTTCTTTAATAGCTGATAGCTTAGGAAAGATTTCCTCTATCTACTGAATCTAAGTGAGGTGGCCCAATTCCCAATCAATAACTTCTACAAAGATCTCAAAGCCTGACTTATGGCACTATCCACTATTATAGGTTCTGGTGTCCCGTCATACTTTGTAATCTATTGCTTGACAAAATAGTCCCTTAAAGTATTCCCTTTTTTTAGGTTCCCCCTTTTATTTAGATCATACCCTAATCCTCTTGTAGCTTTTTGAGTATAGAGCTATAATTGTTCGATTATACCTTGCAAATTCTTCTCTAAACCAGTACCCGGGAAGAAGTCTATCTTCTTCATCATTTTAGACACTGTGGGGTCTATGTAGTCTTCATAAATTCCAGTAACATGAAATCCAGTAAGAGCTTAATTAGTGATAGCCAATGTAAAAACTGCATGGTCGATTTCAACCTTTATGGCAACAATATTGCCTTTTTATGGGAACTTGATCACTTGATGTAAAGTAAAGGGAACTCCTCTAAGTTTATGGAACTAAGATCTTCCTAATAGAATAGAGAACATAGCTAGGATAACAATCACAGTGAACTCCATATCATCCATAATTGAGCCTGCCTGAACCTTAGTAATGAAGGAGTCTTGGACTTGTCTTCGTGTGTTATCGTATGCTTTGATGGTAATGGTTGAAGGGGTTAAATATTCTTTCTTGATTCCCAAACTAGAAAAGATTTTAGCCAGGCACACACATAGTAAGGAACCTTCATCCACCATGGCACATCCCATTTTTTTCCCATTTATTTTAGCCTTTATGAAGAGGGTTGATTATGTTCTCTTCCTTCTAGGGGTAAGTTAGCATTAAAGAAAGTAATTAGTCCTGTCTTGCCTATTTTCATCACTTGTACTAGCTCACTTGGGGTGATAGTGATAGACATAGCAACTTGACCTAAGGCTTCAACTAATTTTTACCTATGGTCTTTTGATGACATCAATAGGTCCTAAATGCTAATATTGGCTTGGGTCTTTTTTAGTTGCTTTAATATTTCATCTTGCTTAACTTCCGTAGTTTTAGATTCTTTTTCGAGTAAGATCTGACCATTCTTGTCAAATCTCTCTACTACTTCTCCCTTAACCCTGAGTGGCTCTCTTTTTCCCTCTTTAAAATCTTCATCAAAAGATTTATCCCAAAAGCTTTTGCTCTCCCCAAGCTCAACATCACTCTCGCTTTCCCAGAAGCTAGTTAAAAGAATGATTTCACTCTCTGTCACCCCTTTATAGATCTCTTGGTCAGATCCATAGATTTCTTTAAGCACGTATTCTTCAAGTAGTCTAAATTTGAGAAGGCAAGCTAATTGGTATTTTGGTAAGGGATTTGAGGTGGCTTCTAGATTAAGTATTTGTTTGGTATCTATGAGGTTTTGGATGGCTTTTCTGAGGAGTTTGTAATTATTAGTAAGATGTCTAATTCGTTGGTGATAAGCATAATATTGGTCATGCCCATGGTTAGGTGGTAATAGTCTGTTAGATGATTGAGGTGGAAGTGGTTGTAACTTACCCTCCTTGATGAGTTTTCTCAAACACCATGACAAAGACTTACCTAAGTTGGAATACCTTCTACCTTGGACAACATGCACATCAATTGCTTTGTTTGCACCCCCAATATTACTAATTGTGAAAGTGGGATTATTCGTCCTTTTATTTGATAATTGGATTCTAGGTCGATGGCAATATCTTTTAATTTTTCCCATATGGTGATACCTTTAGCAATTAGCCCATTATTCATGTAACTATTTGCATTTCTTATGAACATTTTGATTTGATCAGTGTCCTCAAGCTTATTCCTTATCTTTAAGATCTTATCTCTCTATCTTTGTAGGTAATTGGGAAACTCTCATTCGGTATTTGTTTCACTAACTCCAGATCTTTCAAGGTAATTTTTATACTTGCATTATCAGAATATTGCTTACTGAATACCTGTGCTAATTCAATCTAATCCTCTTTGACCTTTTTTTCTTAGTAATGGTACCAATTCAAAGCTTAGCCCATGAGAGACATGCTGAATAGGCTTACAATTTGTTCTTCAAAGAGGTGAGTAGCTCTCATAGCAATAGCATATTGCTTCAAATGAGTGTAGGGGTTAGTTAAGCCAACGAACTTGGTCAAGTCAGGCATTTTGAATTTATGAGGCATTACTGGATTAAACCTTAAGTTGATATCATCAAGGTCAATGTCTTTGCCTCCAATGACTAGCCTAGTCATGGCTTCCATCTTCTTATTAAGCTTCTTCAGCTGGTTATCCTCAACTGCCTTAAGAGGGGGAACCTTGTGGTATGTCTTGGTAACAAGTGGAATTTCATCATCAGATGATTGGTTATCTCCCCCATCTGCCATTTCTTTTCCTCTATGAGTGGTTGAAGATTAGCCCACTTCTATTTGGCTATGGACTTGAAACAGGGCACTGGTTACTACTACCATCATTCTTTTTTCCATCTCATTCATTACCTCTATGAATAGGGCTTTAGTTATGTACTCATCAATTAACATGGTTCCTTACCTTGGTTGGATGGGTACTAGTTCACTGGCCCTACTGAGGCACTTGTTAATTCTCTTTCACTGAGTAATGAACGAAAAAAAAAAGGGTTGAACATAATGCATGCATAATATTAACAATGCGATGTGTAGGTGATGCAGGATATGCAATGCATGTTCATGGTGCAGTATAGAAAAACACATGCAATAAACCTTTTGACCTTATTTCACCTGCACATAGGATCAAGCTAATTCTTTTCCTATGTGGGATTACCTAAGCATCAATGGGGAACACATAAACTCAATCATGGGCCTTACAAGGCTTGATAACCATCTCATATTTAAAGTGCATGTGAATACAATGGCCTATGACATTTAATTCTTATTCGAGGTGAAATTAAGTCGAGCCCATCTCGGATAAAAGGCACAATAGGCTCGACCCCACTCTAAATAAGCTTAAAAGTAATAGGCCTTCACAGCATTCATAATTCAATCACAATCACTTAGGGTCATGTAACCTAGGGGAAGTTGCTAAGCTTAACTATGTGGGCTCATGGTTTAGTCAAAAAGGCTTATAGCTCTCACAAGCGAAGGTCCCTCCTAACAAGTCTTTCCAATCAAGGATAATAGTGATCGATTAGTTCACCTTTTATATACCCAAAGGTATAAGGCTTGTGAGTGATTGATATGCTAGCACTTCTCTATTATTGAATGAAAAATGGAGTTATGGGTCACAACACCATCCAAGGTAATAGGGACACATTATAAAAAAGTGTAGTGAAATGAGACTGATAAAAATTAGAATATTTGGATGACATATTATTTAGGCACTTTTAGATTGAGAGTCTCAGTCCCTAGTAGAGGTGCCACTGTAGAGATTATGTATTTTACCGAGGACGAGAGTAGTTATTGGAGTCGCCACCTAGCCTCTACACCAGGACCTCTGATCATTTGTACCGGAAAGGTTCAGAATTCAAATCTTATTTATGCCTTAATAATATGCCTTCCAATTTATACTATAACATTTATCAATCTCATATCAAGCAAGCATGCATTATATTTAAGCATCCATATCACCTTGGCATGTATAAAAAGTAACTTGTGATATTTAAACAATACAACAAGTGTAATTGTACATCTATAAATCGATTCATTGATTAATTATTATAATATAACCTAAAAATTACTCATAATTCCATAGGAATTGGTAGTAATTGCCCAACTCCCATCTCTAGGATATTGGCCTTTGTTAAAATATATTTTTAATATGACTTTTGATTAGGAAAACTCAAATCCACTTTATTATGAAAAAAACACAAATTACATATGTAGAAAATCATTTTAACATGAGATTTGGGCTTTAGCATGTAAAATAGGTTGTTTAACTAATTATTACAACCCAAAATAAACTAAAAGATACAATAAGTACAAAACCAAAAGAAATAAAGTTAAGCACTTAAATGGTCCTGTTTGTACATCATTAGTCTGTGCGAACTATAGCTTATAATGGATATTATGTCTATCCAAACCTCCATTCCAATAAGGAAAGTTACTTGTATTCAACTCAAAAGAAAAGGTTTAACAATACCATATAAAGGATTCATATAAAATCATAAAGAAAATAAGAAATAAAAACATGTAAAACTAGAATTTAAAGTAGATGTCCTTACGGATTACATTCCCAATGAGAGGAAGTCCATGCAGACTATGCCATAATGTTGACATATTAACATGTATTTTAAAGAATGAGATAACTTACACCACATGCTAACATTATAGAACAATACTAATATGGAATACAAGACACAATAAAGCATAATATATAAGACACTTAAGACATTATTACTGAACATAAGTATGTTCGATCATCATATTATATACATGTCACGAAAGTAAGTCCATGTGGACTTTGTTATGTTTAATTCCATGCCATTAAGACAATAACAAAAAAAAATGAATGTAAAGTTATGCCAATTAATTATACACTATGGAGCAGTGTATAATCATTACCTACTCCTATGACCAAAGTGGAGATTGCATGGGATCACCTCACTTGTGAACAATCCTTGGAGATTATAGGTTCATGAAACAATATATTCAAAAGAGACATTAGATATTACCTTGTAAATAAACTCTTTAAGCAATAGCATAATAATGTTGGAGTCTAGAAAGAATTATTTTGAAGTGAGGCTAATGGGACTAGTAAAGAAAATCCTCTTTAGAGTCCTTTTCTGGACTCACGGATAAGTTTATTTACTGTTATCAATTTGATTTTTTAGCCTCTTCGTTCCTCATACACAAGAAAGGTATTTATAGGCTTAGGAAGAGTTTCCCATCTAAAGGAAGCAAAATCCTAATAAAATTAGGATTCATAGTCCAAATAGGAAGATCCCACTTCTGGAAGATTTCTACATCGGCAAGTCCATGTGAACTTGTATGACTTAGTCCATACATACCTAGGTTGTATGCTTTCCTACTAGTCTATGGGCTTTGGGCTAGGTTTGAGTTAGTTCATATAGACATGAACTTAGACCTATGTCTGGGTAGACCTTGGGCCTAAGGTTTGATGGAGCTAATTAGGCTAGTGTAAACCTAGATAGAGGTTGTTCGCACGAACTTGTAGACACCTTAATTTTGAGTTTAGTACTTTCTTGTGTATTCAAACTTTGACTCGACTCGAAATGTGAAAAAAATGGGATTCTATGTCAGTAGCAGGGGGCTTGGATTGATAGTGTAACGTCCGCCGGTCGACGTCTTATGAACAGTGCCTTCGAAACCCGATTGATGTTCCCCGCGGTGCGGGTTATCATTTCGAATCCGATGACTGGCATATTGGTCATAAAACTTTGACAAGCCGGAAAAGGGTCGAAATGAATGAATTAAAATTTTTAGCAGAACCAATAATTAATTATAGGTCATAAACTACCTATTCCGGAGGTAAAAATATTTTGAGACCCGGAAAATTCAAGACTCGGGAAAGTGCCCGGATGGTCTCAAAAATAACATACCCTGAACCTCAAAAATTCCATTTAACATGTTGGTAAAGGAATTAAAATTTTCTGAGGTCACAGGAATATTTTATGAATATTTTGACTTCACCGTG
>CANXYI011230868.1:0-11013 GCA_948208565.1 Hura crepitans | reverse complement strand
TAGAAAAGAAACCTTTAAAGAATGTGATAGAAATTAGAAACTTCTTGGGGTTAGCTAGATATTATAGATGATTTATCAAGGGATAATCAATGATTGCTACTCTCATGACATGTGTATTGAGAAAAGATGTAAAATTTGTGTGGATCAAAAATGCTAAGAGAGGTTTGATAGATTAAAAACCATGTTGACAAAAGCTCTAATACTTACACAATTAGAACCTAGGAAGGAGTTTGTCATCTACAATGATGCCTCACACAATAAGCTCGAATACATATTAGTGTAAGATGGTAAAGTGGTGGCATATGTATCTAGATAGCTAAAGCCACATGAGAGAAATTATCTCACTCATGATTTAGAGCTAACTACCTATATAGTGAAAGATGCTATGTATATATAGATCATAAAAGTCTGAAATACTTACCCACTTAGAAAAAACTGAACTTAGGGTAATAGCGATGGATGGAACTAATTAAAGATTATGATTATATGATCGACTACCATCCTAGTAAAGTGAATATAATAGTGAATACATTAGCGAGAAGCTATTATGCACCTTAAAGGCAATGAATGTCCAACTGCAATGTTAAAAAGATGGAGCCTTACTAGTTAACCTGATTTAACAAGTGAAAGAAGCCTAGAAAAAAGATGAGCAACTTTAACACTTGATAGGTTTAATCAAAAAGGAAAATCCCACTAAGTATGAAATTAAAGTTGATGGTTGTCTATACTATCATAACCAACTATGTGTTCCTGATAAAGAAGACATTAAAAGACAAATATTATAAAAGACTCGTAATTCTCCTTATGCCATACATCCTGAGAGCATAAAGATGTACCAGGATTTGAAACCCTACTATTGGTGGCCAAGAATGAAAAGAGACATTATTAAGTATATGATCAAATGCCTCACCTGTCAGCAAGTGAAAGTTAAGCACTAAGTTCCTTCTAGATTACTTCACCTTATAGCAATACTAGAGTGGAAATAGGAAAAAGTCATAATGGACTTCATAACAAGATTGCCCATGATAAGAAGTAAATGTGATATGGTATAGGTGATTGTAAATAAATTGACTAAGATAGTGCACTTCATTTTGGTAAGAATGGATTATTCTTTAGCGAAACTTAAACAGTTGTACATTAATGAGATTGTCATATTACATGGAGTGCTAGCATCTATCATCTTAGACTAAAACTCGAGGTTTACCTCTAAATTTTAGAAGAAATTACCTAATGCCTTAGGTACTTAACTCACCTTTAGTACAACATTTCACCCATAAATAAATAGTCAATCAGAATTAGTGATCTAAGTACTTATGGATATGTTAAGAAGTTATGCCATTAAATTTAAAGGCAATTGGGATAGATACCTATCATTAGTAGAAATTGGGTCAAAACAAGTTAATGGGGCTAGATTTTATTATAGATGCGAAGGAGAAAGTCAAAGTTATCAAAATCTAGCAAAAAGCAGTAACGGGCAGACATAAATTTTATGCCGGTCTAAAAAAGAAGCCAATTGAGTATGAATTTGAAGATAAAGTCTTCTTGAAACTATCGCCTTAAAAGAAGCTACTCTAGTTTGGCAAGAAGGGAAAGCTAAGCCTTAAATTCATTGGTCCTTATAAAGTGATTGAGCATGTTAGATTAGTAGCATACAAACTGGCATTACCTCTAAAATTATAGTAGATCTATGTCATATTTCATGTCTCTATGCTGAGGAAATACATATCAAACGCTTCACACGTGCATTCAACAGAAGAGATAGAAATGCAACTAAACCTACCATATGAGGAAGAACAAGTTTAGATCTGGCTTGAGAAGTAAAAGAGTTGTGTAATAAAATAGTGCCATTGGTAAAGGTGTTGTGGAAGCACCATGGTTCATAGAAGGCAACATAGGAAAGCGAGTAGCAAATGAGAGAGAAATACCCATAACTATTTGAACCAAGTAAATTTTGAGGATGAAATTTCATAAAAGGGAAAGGAATTGTAATGCCTAAAAATCCTGATTTCATGAATAATAATTTATGGGGCATGAATAGTATTTCTCAAATGATTGAGTCCCACAAAAGAGGTAAAAAGGAGTGCTAGTCATAAAACTTGCATGGGTAAAATAATGATAAAAATGAAGTAATTAGCACTAGCCACTGAACAAATATATTATTTTACACTAATATCTAATGAATAGTTACTTTAGTTCACCTCGTGTTGGAAAATAGCTAGGATGTGCCCATAATGACTTGAAAATAGCATACCCTAAAAGTCAAAAATTCTAAATAGTTGTGGTGGAATTGGAATTTTCTGAGATTGATTGATATTTAATCAAAATTTCTTAATTATGTGATTGAATAGTTAACCTAGTTCCTATTAGAATTTAGGCTTGAGATCTTAGGGGCCTTTAATTAATGAATTTAGTAATTTTTGGCACTAAAAGCATGATTTTTGGAGACTTATAATATTTATTTTATATTTTTAACGCTTAAAATATAAATAAAATTAATTGATCCAGACAATCCATCACAATAATATGAAAAAGATTGAGTGTGTGTTGCTAAGACAAGTCTATCTTCTTCCTCTTCCTCCTTAAAGCCAATGCCACCTTGCTCTCTCTCTCTCTTCCCTTTTCTTTTCTTCATTTCTCTTCTGATACACCACTAAAATTCATCGACTTATATATAAAAACTAATCCTTTCAAAGTCTAGAACCTAAATTTAGCCTCAATTTTATAAGAAATAGAGATATAGAGGTCAAAATAAAGCTTTGAATACTGAGTCCTAAATTGAATCTCGAGTATTTTTCTAGGTAACTAAAAATATTCTAGATCACATTTATGCTTTTATTTTCAATTTTGGATGTGCATATAGTTTTTTATGATTTTTTCTAATTTTTGACATAATATGGAAATTAGATAACGTAGAAGAGAATGAGAATGGAGGTAAGAAAAAGTTGTGAAATCAATCCTAAATGTCGTATAACACTTTTGTAAGTATATTCGATAAAATATGTGCCTTAAACCATGATTTGTGTAAATTCCATAATGGTGTGCATTTATGGTTTTAATGTATTTAGGGGTTAGAATAACCTTAAATTGATTTCTAGGGTATTTTAAGGTTTAGTGTATGTTAACAAACTTAATTAAATGAAAATAGAGGAAAAATGAGCTAAATACAGAAGATTGAAATGAGTGTATGTTGTACGAAAAACTAAGGACATAGATAGAATTAATGAAGTTGTTAAATGATAAGGGGAAATTTAAATATAATGGACTAGGATGATTGGAAATGGCTCATAATGAGAATATGCATTGATGGTTGCATGTCATTATGCAAATGTGGTATATGAAACATGTATGTATGTGAGGTGACATATATAGTGTACATAGTGTGTAACATATACATTAATAATAATCAGTGATACAAATAATACTAATGATTAATATGTACATGTAAATGGTAGAAAACAATGTAAGTAATAAGAATGGTGATATGAGTGTCTAGATATGGAAACGGTAATGTTCACAATGAGGTTTGTGATATGAAATATGAAATGTGACGTTGACAAAACATTGTTAAGTAAACATATGATTTAACTTAGGCACAAGATTGTGTCAATGACTCATGTGAAAAAGGGATAATGAAAATGGAAGGATAATGGCCTGTACATGTTAGATAACCTAATAGATAGGTTAACCAATTAACTAGGGGATGTAGCAGCTATTAGGACACTTTAGTGTCATTAATAGTGATGACCTTAATACTTGATTTCATTTTATTGCCTTCATATGGGTGCAGTTGTGGGGAAGTTTGATAGAACCACTACATATATTCTTATAAGGGTGCAGCCACAGGGAGGTTTAAAAGGACCACTGTATAGCTATACATTGGCTATATTGATTTATACATTATTTGATTATTTCATGTAGGTGTAGCTATCGAGAGGTCTAATAAAACCATTACATATAATCTTAAATAGGTGCAATTGCTGGGAGGTTCAACAAGACCACTACACATCATTAGCTAGTGCAGCAGCATAAAGGTCCAAAATGTGGACCACTACACAATGTGATCCCAATATCCAGTACTTGGATATGTGTCTTCCATATATGTGCTAAAAATTGTAAATAAATAAATATAGGTTAACAACTTAGTAAACATAAACTAATTTCATATTGACACAATAACTAATTTGGCTAACTAGATAACTAACTTAAGATTGGAAGATGAACATGAAAAGAACTAAATGGAATCACACATAGGAACTTGAGATAGGTAAGTATCACAATGAGTTGAATGCACATAAGTTATAATTGTATAACAACTTAAAATGAATCATGAATAACAACTTAGATAAAGAAGGATGTATAAGTGCTAAATGACATGTTTAACATTAAGATGTACGTGTGCCATGATTGCATGTCCATGTGTGTACATATTTTATTGAATACACCACCAAGCATTATGCTTAGTGCATTGTGTTTTCTTGATGTGTATGTTATAGATAGAACTAACTTTTGGTCCATCCTCAACATAGCAGTGCGGTATGGATAGCCTCAACTTGGTATAACTTTGTATTTCTTTTTGTGTGATGTAAATATGGTTAGTGGCACTCATATGTATATAGATAAGGTGTGGGTCTAATATAGTGATGTATAGGTATAGTTTATCAAACACATTGCTTATGTAATCTAACTTGATAGATATTAGTAGTGTATGGGTAATGTATTATGTATGACTAAAATATTGTGAAATCATAATTTTAAAGTATGTTGAGACCTAGATATGATTGATGTCATTGTGCGTGTTGTGGATTGATGATGTTTGAGGGTTAGAAGGACCCAAGAAATTAAATTTGAGTTTGGAAACTTTATAAAAGTGTTATTTTTATAGTTTTATTTTGGGACATGTTATCGGATAGCTGCCATGCTATCGAATTTTCATTAAAATGAATTAGTAAGATCTTATATAGTTGATATTCATAATTTAGGTTTAAAGTTACACATGGGCCTCAGATGCTCATGATGTAAGCAAGTACAGTAGGGTTGTAAATAAGATAAATGTAATATTTGTTAACATGTCATCTCTTATTCAGACTGGCAATAGTTCAGTAAAAGGTGTCACACTTTGCCATCCCTCATTCAAGTCCAGCAATTGGGTTGGGAAATGGGTGTTACACTTAACATATCTAATCTAGCATTGAATTGACACATGTCCATACTTAAATCTAAATGAGATAAAGCACAGTAGAAAGCTAAATTGCACGGTAACTATATGTGGAAGGGTTAAGTCAAACCACTTGACATTTTTAACACTTGGGTAGTCTTTGATGTGTGGCTAAACATTGCTTTAGACTTGTACACAATTAGATAACTGATTAGGAATCAATTATTAGACAAATTAGATTAGACTATAAAAAACCCAGTCAGACTAGGACTCTTGTCCACTGTGTATTACCAATATGCTTTAAAAACCCATAAAGTCATAGACAATAAGAAGTAAAGGGAGATTTAAAGTGTTTGAATGGTTTAATGATAAGTGATATCATTAATAGTTGAACAAAGAAGAGAAGGAAATGATTGGGCTTGGAGCCCAGTTGCAGTTTAGTAAACCAAAACTAGGGTTTCCAAAATTAGACCCTAGTCTATTTTAGGAAAACAAAACTAAGGTTTCTAAAACTAGGCCTTATTGAGCCCAGTTGGTTAAGCTTTTTGAATTTGATTTTTATAGACCTTTTAAAAGTTTAAAAGGCCTTATATTAGATCATTATAAGGCTAATTATATGGCTTTGATGAGCCGTATACCCATGAGGCCTTGTGTAATATGTCCATAGGCCTATAAGTGTAGGGCCTAGAGAGCCCATTCATGTGGTTCCCCTATGGCCAGTCTAGGTAAGTTTTAAAGGGTTAAAAGCTAATTTGGATGGTGTCTATTAGAGTATAAATAGACATTAAAATATCAATTGGTAAAGATAGGCAAAAAAACTCACACAAAAGCTCTCCTTTCTCTCAATGCAATTTTCTTTTTTCTGTTCATCCATGCAAAATTATTTACTAGCACTTGATAATTTGCATAGCCTAAAAGATCAATATGGTTTACTATAACCTAGTTTAAAAAGCATTAAGAAAGGAGTTGTTGTATTTATTTATGATAAACACCTTTACATTGCAAGTATAATCTGTAACTAACGATTTTGATACTTCAAATTCAATATTATTGCTTAATATTTGTGAAAATTTTAAAAATTTTGATATGCATGTCTCTCAAAAACCAACACAATGTCTATAATATCCTCATTAACTTTTACACCATTCCATACAAATTGTAAAAAGAATCTTCAAATAATTTAAGTGGTCAAGTATTAAGCTCCCTTCTTTGTATTGCATGCGAAAAGCTTGTTTAAGTAAGAATAACCTAATATTACTAGTTTTTGAAACATACAAAGTTTTAAGCTTCTCCCATAAAGTTTTGGCATTTGTATCAATAACAGTGTGATTCAAAACATTATCTTTTACTCATTGTCTAATAAAGCCACATACTTGTAAATGTTCAAGTTCCTAATCTTTATCAAATTTAGACTTAAGCTTAAAGGCACAAAGCACAAGTAAGTGCAACTTTTTTACAACAAGAAGATCTCTCATTTTTCTTTCCACTTGTGATAATTTTGTGCCATCCAAATAAATCATTTTACTAACATTACCTCCACACTCAAAGAATTAAATATCCCCCAATCAATAAGTAACAAGGACCACTCTAATGGGAAGAAAGAGTTTGAAAGTGGAAGTGATTAAGCAATAATAAAATCCTTCCCTACTTGTATGAATCAATTCAGAGTAACATTGAGCAAAAACGCAACAAAATAACACAAGTATAAGATGCCCAAAAAATGCACAAAGTCAACAACACTAACAAGAACATAAAAATTCTTTAATATAGTAAGAAATCCTTTAATGTGAAAGATAAAATCCATAGGACCTCTCCTAGTCAAAGAAAAGAAATCCACTATTAGAAAAATAATGTCTTACAGCAAATTACAAAGCCACAATAATCCACAACTAAAGTGGCAACCATAAACAAAACAAAAAAAAAATAAAGAGATATCAAAAGATAGAAAAATGTCACCCGGAACAACTATTATTCATAGCAATCAAATAAGGCTCTAGAACTCTAGATGTGATCTCTATCACTCTAGATGTGATCTCTATCATTCATATCAAAAAAATAATGAGTCCTTAACAAGTTTAGCAAAAAGCAACCCAATCATACCATGAATAACAGCCAACCATCAAAGATGATAAAACTCATTGCTATAGAAAATTACTATAATAATAGTATGATTTTTATAACAAAATCCTAATCTATAGTCTCCAAACATGATCTTTATAATTTTAGATTAAATAACTAGGGGTTTTTAATTGCCTATCAAAAATTAACTCAATAAGAGCAAAAATCATCATTCGATCATTGAAAAATATACTACAAGTCAAGTTGAAAAGTTTAAAATTTCTCTCTTGTGATTAATGAAAAGGTATCTAATCAAAATGGCTCCCTAAATCACATAGTGTAGATTTTATGTACCAAAGATGAGGTAATTACGTTAAAAGTCGCTAGCAGGCTTGTGACATCCCTTACTCAAATTGATCGTCAAACCCAAATAAGGAATGACACAAAACATGTCTAGTTTATTACTCATTTAGGCTAATCAAAGTCATTACTAAAGTAGTTAAAATTTTCATGTCAAAAATTTGGTAGCATAATGGATATCCGAAGATATAATCCAAATAATAACCTTTAAAATACACTTTTATATACATGTACTCAGAATCCACAACTCTAAATCCTTTTGATCCTCCTAACAATTCAATCCATTTAGGTATCATCTACAATACCCCCTACTATAACCTAACTAAGGTTTGGGGAAGAGGACTAGATAGCTTAATCACACTTTACTTTTCTTATAGTGTTAAGAAAACTAAATAAAATCTCCCTTGATATATTGGCTAAGAATTGCACCTATTAAAGTATATATTTGACTAAAGGGCACTGATATCCATTCGGAGGAGATCATCACTTAATGAGGTGTTACCTATACTCAAGAATAACTTAAGGATAAACTAGTTAAAGTTCCATTAAGAATAGTGTTTGTTAGGGGTTCATCATCTAAAAATTTTGGCACCTATAACCCTGAGGATAGTAGCTATTAGGGAAAAAATCCTTGCACTTGTATGTACATTAGACAACCTTCACATTTATATATATACATATCATAAGAGGTATTATATGCCTTATATACTTATACATTAGACTCATACTACACACTTTACTATCATTATCTGTATATATCATATTTGTATGTGTACATTCAATACTATAAAATAAGAGATTTATATACAATCAAATTCTTGATGCTTGAAAGAAAATCTTGATGCTTGCCTTCTATGCATCTAGTCAAAATTGTATATCTACTGTGCCTTCTAATCCCTATGACATGTGCGAGAAAAACCACTATGCTGAGCTAATACACTCAGTGGTATTAGGGGGAAAAAGTGTATTCGAGTATGTATGTGAGTTGCTTGACAACATGCAAACTTTACTCAATTATAGTACCACATAGTTAAGTTACTTAATCTACAACATGGTATATGCTTATGTAATGCAACTATGTAACTTATGCATCTAGTTTGCTAGACTTATGATAAGCAGAGTGGGTGTAAAGGTACTACATTATATTAAGTCATGTCATTCAAATTTCCTCTAAATAATAGTTGTTATCACCTAATTAATATATATATATATATATATATATATATATACACACACACACACACTCTATTAATTCAGTCATCTATCTTTACTCATTATGTTTATTTAAGATCTCTTATTTCGAATTAAAATTTAATCTAATTGAGGGTAAATAGGACTGATAAAGCTATTAACTGATAATAGGTAGCAAAGGTCAATTAACCCATTGCCTGCTACCATTATAAGCTGATAATTATCTATAAGCTGATAAATACTTATGTCCTTAGCCACTATTACCGTAAATAGCTGAAATAGCATTGGCTAAGCTATAAGCTATTATAGATCAACATAGGATTCCTTTCTAACATGCTAAAGCTACCCTACTTGGATTCTATAAGGTTTAACTCAGGCTTCGTATTAATTTTAACCCTTCTCAAATTTATGTACAATAAATCATGTATAATACCGTAGTCTTATGTTACTGACAGTTCATACTCAATCAATCTATTATGCTTAGTACAATGCTATTTCTATAATTGATAATTTATGCCTATCTTGAATGTAAGAAAATATTTTGAATCTCATTCTTATATATTTTAAGTGAATGAAGATGAATTTTAACCTTATAAGGTTAACATAGTTGAGAAATATTGAATAATGTCATGCAATTATACAACTACCACAGTTCTTAGTATCAAAGGTAACTATTTAATTTTTTACTATAGTTTGATATTTATTCGTGCGAGGGCTCTCCTCATGTATTCATGACACCTTTATTTTCTAAAGTGCTTGTCATAGGCTAAGCAAGAACTAATTAATTTCCATAGTAATGATTAAGGATTTATTCTTGCTCATACTAAATTCTACACATTTCTAAATGTTTGTATTCAAGGTGTACTATTTACTAAATGGAAAAAAATAGATCTAAATTGAATGGTTTATCAATTAAACCTTTTCATAGTGAGGTTTAGATGTAGAAGAGTACATACCCTAGGTCCTTCTAGTTGCACTTGCCTCAATTCTTCCTTTATCTCTTCTTTTATTTATTTCCAACTTCGGTGTGTCTTCACTTCCCGTTCCAACAAAAATGAAACTCTCTTTAAATCTCCACTCTCATATAGTCATTATCATTTGATAATAAATAATAGAAATTTTATTATTTATTATTTTTTTCTTATTCATTTCCTTATTTTCTTCTTCTTTTGAACTCTATTTTTGTACTTTCCTCACCCTTTAATCCTTCCCTTATCACTCTCTATAATGGTACATTCTTTATTGTTGGGACTATTTGTAAGGCTTTTACCTATAGTAACCCTTGTTGTTATTACTAAGGTTAATAGATTAAAATGCCTCCTAGTATATAGTGACTCCATTGTTCTCCTTCCTAACTATCTAACATTCAACCTTTTATCTTGTTACTACATACTAGTGGCAACCTACTCATATAAACAACTTCTATAGCGATGTCAATTTGCTACAATAACAATAGCACCTAATCCCTTCTCTAAGCTTTTATTCATTCATCAACAAGTTTTCAAGGTACAGAAGGGGGTATGAGTATCACCTATCCTTTGTGCATACTAATAGCAACTGCACCTATGCTCTTCCAAGTCAGCTGCTATGTTGCCGTGCTATAGCAATAAGACAACTCACCACCCTTGTTGCTTAGTATTTCCACTCCCCAACTACACCCATTAATCACTTCAAAGTGAAATAAATGAGCTTACCTCCTACTGGCATTATCAGTTGTCATTATAATGGTGTCTTTGCCTTCTCACGCTGCTAACCCTCAGTTGAGACTGGTTGCCAGCAGTACCCACACCATTGTATTAGCCACCGAGCCTTCTTTCTTCCCTTAACTCACATATTCCTCAACTACTGCCTCCTTCCAAACTATTTTGAAATTCTTGCTCTTATCCCTTAACTATCTTCAATCCCTCTATTGGATTCACCCCTCTAGTCTCTTATTTAACGGCCTACAGTCTACTTCTACCCCTCATTCCCTTCAAGATTCTCTGTATTAGTTTCCCAATTTTAGGTATTCAACCCCTTCTTATCTCTCCTTCCTTTCACTCTCTTTCCTTTTTTTTAAAGTCTTATTATCCCTTTCTTTTCTTACTTCCCATAGCTGCTAAAAATTTTAGCAATTTAACCAACTCATTAAGTTGGCTTCACTCCCTTCTATGGTTGCTTATATCCTATTATTATTATTATTATTATTATTATTATTATTATTATTATTATTATTATTATTATTATTATTATTATTATTATTATTATCC
>CANXYI011230789.1:0-10212 GCA_948208565.1 Hura crepitans | reverse complement strand
GCTCAGATCATGACACGTGGCGATCTAACAGTCCGTTTTCTCCTAGATCTCTTTTAAACTTCAAAAATTCATAGAAATTTCTCTAAACCTCCAAAAATACTCATTTCAATTTTAAAAACCCTCGATTAGTGTCATTAAGGTCCACGTAAAATTTCATGTCAAAATTCCACTGTTTACTTTTAGGCACTATTCACCCGCTAGAATCAAATATTCAAAAAAAATACCAAAGAACCTCAAAAAATTAAAATTCCATCTCTATCAGGTTAATTAGAGTTTTTGAGGTTTAAGGTATGGTATTTTGGGTCTGTCTGAGCACATCCCAAGACTATCTTGGCACAACCTCATTTTATCTCCCTATTCACTAGTTCTTGACCCAAAATGATTTATTGGTTCTGCTAAATTTTTAAATTATTTCATTTTGTCCTTTTTTGTCCTGTTAAAGTTTTATGACTAATACTCCCCTTTCTGGCCTCGTGAAGGTGCCTCGACCTGCAGGGAACACCATTCATGCCAAGGAGGTATTGTCCATGAAACTTAGACAAATAGGCATTACACTTAAGGCTCAATCAACCCCCATGCACATGCCTAAGCCTTCACCCACTAATTTTTGCATCTAATATACTTTAGCCACACACATGCACATACCTTTGTTCTCTAAATGTACTATTCACACCTATGTTTCTAAGTTGAAGTCCCATTTTCAACATGAACCTCACATCCCAATTAGGATACTTGTGCCAAACTACACTTCTACCCCTTGACTAGTCCACACACACCTTTCTGTGATCATAACTCTCACTTCATTCACCTTCACCTATTACCAATTCTCCCCCATTTATCATATTACCCTATAATTCCACACTAAATCAACACTAGTACATGTACTCACAAACTAAACCATTCGGCCTTGGTTGGCCATCATCCTACTTATACATATTTTTCTCAATTCAGTCCTTAACCGTCTTGCCATTCTACCCTTCAAAAAATACTAGCTTCTGCACATATTTTCTATACTACATGTTGCACACACACCACACCATGGAAGCCTTTGCTATCAATGCAACCTAATTCATATCGGCCTCCTTCACATCACCAAGAGATTGAGATTTTCCATTCATGCACATAAGCCAGCAACATAACACATGCACACTCATGGCAAAAATATAATTCGATCCCACTATCCATCACTTGCACACACACATAATTAATCACACTCAAGTTTACATGTATTTACACCCATTAAACCCAAAATTTTCACACTATAGAGCCGTAGAACTTTTAATAAAAAGGACCAAAGCATGCTAAAATTTAATTAAATTCACATACCAATTTAGAACTAAGCTGTTTGTCACCCATTTTTTTGATAAGCTTCTTTGCTACCCCTCACATTTTCCGCACCTCAAAAGCCACCAAAACACACACAAATATTACCAATTAGGACTCCTAAGTATAGAGGGATTCTTAGGGAAGAAAGACTTACCAAAAACTAGAACAAAATTTAATGAAAATGGGCTTATTCTTAGAAGTTAGAGTTCCTTGCTAACCATTGAAACTCAAGTGCTCGTCCTTGATTTCCTTTGAATTCCTAGGCAAGGTGTGAACTCTACCCTCTCCAAGAGTAAATTCTATCCTTGAAATATTGATCTTCAATGGCAATTAAGGGAGATTATAAGGCTAGAATAGCCATGAATAAGGGAAAAGAAACTAAAAAAATTGTGGCTAGTAAACAATAAAGGAGAGGGAAAGAAAAGAAAGAAAAGTGGGGGTGAGTGAGGTGTGCTGAAGTGGTGGTTGATGTGGGGTCCAAGGAAAAGTGTCAAGGCCATGTTTTTTTAGAACAGGGGTGTCTTAGGTTGTGACATACGGCCTCTGAGTGCCGTGAAACTTGGTTTCTCGATAATAGAGGTTGCCAACTTTGGGATATTTTAAAAAATCACTTGGTCATCTAAAAGTCACACCATTTGTTCCTAAAATCCTTATTTAGTCCTAATTAAATTGCCATAAAATTTGATGGCAAAATTCCATCGAGAAGTAGGCAAACTAAATTTTTGGGAATCTTGATTTCTCGCTAAAATTTTGGGGAATTTTAAAAACTCATCCGGACCTCCAAAAATCATTGTGTTTATTTCTAAAATCCTCAAATATCCTCATTTAGGGGCACACAAAATTTCACAGCCTAATTCCTTTAGGAGATAGGCTAGCAAAAAAAATTACAATTTTATCGAAATATCGAAAAATTCTTAAACAACCTCGAAAAATTAAAATTCTTTCACCATTGGCCTCATTATAATTTTTAACCTTTAGAGTATGATATTTTCATGTCTATTTGGGCTCATCCCAGGTCATTCTTACTCGACTCAATCTGAGCCTATGGCCCATTAGCTTATAGCACGAAATAATTTATTAGTTCTACTAAATTTTTAAATTCAGTTATTTTCACCCTTTTTAAGCCTTATAAAGTTTAAGGGATAGTATACCCTACCTTAGGCCTTGTGAAGGTGACCCAGCACTCCAAACGCACTTTCCAAGTCTTAAGGTACTATTCTCGAAGCCTCAGTGTATAGGTGTTGCAAGATTCCATAAGAAGTGCCATAATGCACCATATGCTATGCATCCACGTAGTACTAAGATGTACCAAGATTTTAAGAGAGTCTATTAGTGGTCAAGAATGAAGAGAGACATAGCTGATTATGCGACTAGATGCCTCAATAGTAAGCAAGTGAATGCCAAGCATCAAGTTCCTTCTGGTTTGCTACATCCTATAGCAATCCTAGAATAGAAGTGGGATTGAGTCATTATGGATTTTGTGATTGGACTTTCGATGACTAGGAACAAGCATGATTTTGTGTGGGTGGTAGTCTATAGATTGAGCAAGTCAGCTCACTTCATTCTAGTAAAAAAGGATTATTCCTTGGAGAAGTTGGTTAAATTGTACATTGACGAAATGGTTTGGCTTCATAGAGTGCCTTTTTCTATTATTTTAGACCGAGGTCCCCATTTTATGTCAAGATTTTAGAGGAAACTCCAAAATGCTTTGGAAACTAGGCTTACTTTTAACATGACTTTCATCCTCAAATGGATGGGTAGTTAGAGAGGTTTATTAAGGTGCTTGAGGATATGCTTTAAGCATGTGCCATAAAGCTCAAGGGCAACTAGGATAAGTATATTTCTTTGGTAGAGTTTGCTTACAACAATAGTTACCAGGCAAGCATTGGCATTATATGGGACACAATGTAGGACTCCTTTATGTTGAAGTGAGTTGAGTGAGCATAAATAGATTTGGTTAAAGAAGCTAAAGAAAAGGTGAAGATCATCAGAGAAAGGCTAAAGGCTACTTCAAATAGACAAAAATCCTATACAAATTTGAAGAGAAGAGACGTTAAGTATGAAGTTGGTGACAAGGTCTTTCTTAAGGTATCTCAATGGAAAAAGGTGTTGAGGTTTAGTAAGAAAGGAAATTTGAGTCCAAGGTTTATTAGGCTATATGATATAACAAAACATGTAGGTCTGTTGGCCTACAGACTTGCTTTACCTCTAGAGTTGTAGTAGATTTATGATGTGTTTCATGTCTCGATGATGAGAAGGTACAGATCGGACCCTTCACATGTGTTGAGAGCTGAAGAAGTGGAGATACAACCAGACTTGTCCTATGAGGAAGAACTTGTAAGTATCTTAGCTAGAGAAGTTAAGGAGTTACAGAATAAGACAGTGTTATTGGTGAAAGTTCAATGGCAACATCACAGCATGAAAAAAGTGACATGAGAGAGCGAAGCTCATATGAGAAAGTAGTATCCGCATCTCTTTGAACTAAGTATGTTGAGGATGACATCTCTTTTAAGAGGGGAAGAAATGTAACGACTTGAAAATCCTGACTCTCATAAATAGTACATTTCGAGGTGAATAGTGCTTCTTAAAACTCGAGTCACACTAAGTGTACTAATGGGGGGTATTAATTATGAAAGAATTTTGGGCAAAGTTTAAAGAGAATCCAAAGTCATTTGGATGGTTAAAAATGATAAACAAGATTTTGTAGCTATCTTATGAATAGTGCCGCATGCAAAGTTGAATCATAAAATAATTCAAAAGTTGCTCAAAATAATTCAAAAATATTACAACCTAATACTTAAATATTCTAAATAGATCATTGGCTTTGGAATTAGAATTTTTAGATATCGAAAAGTATTTTTACCGAGTTTTTGTCTAAGAATATTTTTCCCTTTTTTTTCGTCTTTTGAGCCTGATTCTTTAAGTGTTTGTGGGATTCACATTTACTTAATCTTTGAAACCTATTTTGAGGAGTTTTGATTCTTCTAGAGGGGAGAAATAAATTATAGAAACAAAATAAAATAATTTTACAAAAACTATAAATGCCGCAAAATCCTTTTCCTTCCACCTATTTCCCATTTCCCTTTATTTCCTTACTTCTTTCCATTCTTTGGCCGAAACCTCTCTTCTCTCCTTTTCTTCTCTTTTTCTTCCATCTCTTTCACACCCACTTTGGAAAATGGTTTTGAGAGGTATAACATCCTGAAACAGAATCGTAGACACTAAGATCACCTTATTTGGTGGAGAATCTCAAGAGGAATCGGGATTTCTTCCTAAGGTGAATAGTGACCAAGTCATAATTGGGTAATTTTCTTTCCATTTTGATATTTTTCCTATGTCCCATAGGTGCCAAAAAAATTCTTTTATAAAGTCATTTTAATTTTTGATTAATTATTTTATTTTATACAGATTTTCTAAAATCAAACTTGTTTGAATTCATAGGCGAGAATTTGAACTGAGCTTTCTAAGGCAAGGAGAAGGCCTAAAATAGCTATGGGCATACATGATAACTATTTTTGGTATTTGTAATCACTTTAAAATGAATGAAAATGCTTGGAAATGCATTATGTGGATTTATGACAATATGTGCATTGATGGCTATTAGAATCGTAATGCATGATTTAGTTGAATATTGTTAAATGGTAATGTTGGATGATATAAATGTATATTATGGATGATATATGTGTGGCTTGTAGAGGCCGAATGCCTTATATTTGTTAATGAGCTTGATGTTGAATTAAGATGCCATATTAAGAGCTAAAAATAAAAGTATGGATTAATGTGGCATTAATGCACTTGCATGAGCTTATATATGATTAAATAAATGTGTGTATACATATATGGATGGCCGAATGCTTAATATGTGAATTGACATGTTTTAGAGGCAATTGTGGCATAAAGAGGATGTATGAGTAATGTATGTGAAAAGGAGGTATAAATGCATTTGTGTGTGTCTTCATGTAATTTCATGAATGAGTGTGTGCATATGGAAGTGGTTGAATGCCATGTATCATATGAATATGGACTTTTGCCATGTAATGAAGCTTTATGTGACTAATATCAATAAATGTCAATATTGGGTGAAATTTGTGTACGGATGTGAATCATAGTCCTTATGTAAATGCTTGATATATTAAACATTATAATGCATTAATGCATGATAATGATACATAATAAACATGCTCGATATTAGAAGTGCATGTATGACATATGTTATGGCCATATAAGGCCTAAGGGTGCTTTAAATGGCATATTGAGGTATTAATGAGAATATATATTCATGGATGTGTCTTATGATATTATTATGAGTTAATAAAGTTTGTGTCAGCCTAAGTTGGCTACATGATATGATTATATGACTTATGCTATAGGCATATGTTTTTGGCCTTGCTAATGTGCAAAATGGCTAAAGAGACATAATTATATGATGATATGGTATAAATAGTGTAAAATGTATAAATGGATTAAATGACATAATATGATGAGTTTAATGATGTCTATATAGTTAGACAACCTAGTTTAGATAAGTTGACTAATCAACTAGGATTTTTAGCAGCTGCTAGCTTACCTTTAAGGATGACACCTATGGGGTCACCATTCTACATGCTGATGGGCATGAATGCCTACAGGCCTATGTTTCTACATATCTTCGAATGTGAGTGCCTACAAGCCTATGTCTACGTACCTATAGGTGTGAGTGCCTTCAGGCCAATGATATCCACTATCAAGCCTTAGGTAGTTGTCTCTTTGATATGGCCATTGGTTAAACAATATAAAGACTTTAAAATGATGATGTGGTATAAATATGTTTATGGAACTGAGAATTTGATTAATGCATAACTACCAGGCTATAACATATAATGTTTGTTGTTAAGCTTTCTGTAATTGTTTAAATGAGTATGTTCTTATTATAAGCAGATAAATATGCATGTTAAGCTTATGGCCCATTTTATTTATGTTAATGATAGTTATGTTGTATGTATGAATATAATGTGGAATATGCACATTTCTTGACATGCATGTATATCGAAAATGCTTGTTTGCTTATGAATCATATTATATGCTTTTTATTGTTAGCATGTTATATAATTGATATGAAATGAACAATTGCATGATATAATTGGCATATTCATGTTAAAGTGATTACACCACTAAGCAAAAGCTTAACGCATTACTTTGTTTGTGATGCGTAAGTAATTGAGCAATAGATTAAAGCCAAAGCTTCTGCCCTATAGGAGTGAACATGAAGACTGCCCTTTTTAGGTACTTTTTATTCCATTTTGTAAAATAATAATAATGTAAATGTAGATAGTGATGCTCTTGTGATTCCAGTAGGATTAGGGCTAATCTATAAACATGGGTTAATTTTGTAACTTAAAATATATTTATTTCAAAAGCTTTATGTTCCTTGCGTAACTTGTATGATATCTCTTAATGTTGCATGTGAGAATGTTATTTGTGATGAGCCTAAGGCTCTGTGTTGTTTTTATGTTGTAAGAGGGTAAAGAGGACTCATTTAGAGTTGTGTGGTGTTGAATGTCATTTTAGAAGGGTTTTTAATAGGTTTACTATTTGGGAAAGTGTCTCGATGCAGCCGTTATGCTACTGGATTTTCGACACGATAACCCCATTTGTTGCCTTGTAAAGCATGTCAAATGGTTTTTAGTGTTTTTACAACTCCTTAAGTCAAAAAATGTTTTAATTAATAAAAGTTTTAATTTAATAAGATATTATGGATAGCAAAATTAGATATCAATTTGCTTGCACACTCTTCATTTGGGGCTAGTGTACGGGTCAGGTAAACGGCATCACACAATTAAATAGGAAAAAATCCTCCCATGCTTATAAAGGGTCTATACGCATAGGAAGGATAGTTATTTTTAGTTTTCTATACACAATTTGATGAAATTTATTTTTGAATTATTTAATTTGGTATATGATGACTTAAAATATGATTTTAATTTAGATTATATGTGCATAAATATTAAAAATTAAAATATTTTAGAAAATGATTAAATCGAACTCTATGGTTAAAGTTGTTTTAGCCCAATTGGTCACATGTGATGTGTTTATTGATTTAATTGATTTCTAAACATTTTAAAATTAATTTTTCATATATATATGATGAATATAATTTTATTTAAATGTTTTAAATGGTAGAAGTCATTTGCATATTAATTTGATTGATAAATGTGCTTTATTGACAAAACTATCATAATTTTTGTTCGATAAATAATCCGATTTTGTCACTTTGGTTTGCCATGAGTTTCATGACTTTCAAGGCAAATATTCATAGATGAAATTAATAACTACTGATCCAAAAATATTTCAATAGCTGTTAGAACTGATCTAAAATGATTTAGATCTATTTCACAGTTTAAGTTGCAAATGATTTCGCGATCAATACGAATTTGATTCTTGTGATCAACTATTTAGAAATTTTTAATTAAATAAAATTTAATATGATTGGATTTTGCATGTCTGAAATATATGTCACATATCATCATATAATAAATTGAATAAAATCGATGGTTGATTTATTTTGTCAATTTTTGAATTTTTGGTGATAGTGACATGTTAATCGAAATTTCTACATGAAATTGTGTTTTCTAATGGAAATTTGGTTATGATCCAAAATTAATTTATTTTTCTAATGGGATTAGGAATTTAAATTACTTAAATGGATTATAAATTGATTTGATCTAATTTGGTAAGTGTTATCAAATTGAGATTATGATTTAAACCATTCTTTTATGCACGCATCCTCCTACACGCATGAAGGAAAATTTGTTTTATTGATTTATGATGATTTATCATTTGAATTCTAAAAGGTTGGAATTAAATAAACCTAAAAATGTGATTTAATTATTTTAATGGGATTAATAAAATTAAATTACTTGATTAATATAATTGATATTTCATGTTTAAGCAAGAAAATGAAAATGATCAACCGATGCTAGTTTTATAAGTGTTATAATTCCAAAATTCAAGCACAATTTGCATTGTCAATATTTAATGCATGTGATAAATTAGATATGCATGCTAAGGGTGTATGATTAACATGATGACTAGTTATGGGCCTAAGAACAATACGATTGATCTGCATTGCATGAATTTTTTCTTTAGTAAATTTGGGCTTGCATGTCCCAGCCTTTTCTCTTATTTCTCTTTGTACTTCTTTTCTCATCTAACTCCCTTCACATGTAACAAGAGGTATTCTCAATTATATATGATGTAATTAGATTACTTAGGGTTAAAATATAAAGAAGATATGTAAGGAGCAAAATAGAGAAGAAGGCCCACTAAGGAGGTCCAAGAAGGAATATATAGAATTATTCTTTATTTGTTTTTGGATTTGTAATTTATACATACAACCTAGGGTTTAGCCCAATTAGTTTCTTTAGATTGGAAATCAATATAATAAAAAGCCCATAAATAGATCATATACATATTTATTATGATTAAATATGAATGCATGATTTAATGTGATTAAATATGCATAAGCATGCACCAACCATGTATGATAAGACTTAACTAGAAGAAATCCCTCAATAATATAAGACTTGCAAGCCTTCTGTTAATATGAATTAAACTAGAGTTCTCTTTATTATTGCGTTATTAAGCATACTCAAGTCCATGCTACATTGGATATGTTTAAATCATATTAATGTGTCTATTTTAGCGTGGTTATTAATTTGTTGAGCATACTCAAGGCTAATAATCATGAGGCAAGATTGGGGAAATATGTATATGATACATATGCATTAAGTGTTGATAACCCAATGATCAGTAGTTGCATATGATGCAATCGGCATGAGATGCCTACCATTTAGTTAACAGTTGAGCTTGTTAAGCATACTCAAGGCTTTAACCTTAACTAAAATGGATGTTGACCCATTAGGAAAGCATGCAACGGGCTTTCTTAGAATGCTTTCATTCCCATATGTAATATCACTACCATAATGTATTCCAACTTGAATTTACAATCCATACTCAAGGCTAATAAGCTTACTAGTTCTAATAAAATAGATTGGCTTAGAAACCTTAAAATTGTTTTAAGGAGTGAAAAGTTGGCCTATGTAATTAAGAAGCCAGTACCCACTATCCTTACTGATAATGCTTTTACGATGAGCAAAAGGCATATCTAAAGCATATGGAGGACATTTATGTTGCTTCATGTATTATGCTTATAACACCCGTGTACCGGGGCTCCGAGAACATCGCTCTAGACCGAAAAGGGCACTCGGTATGTCGGGTCACTGGCACAGATCTCGAGGTAGGTATGTTTCTTAAGAAACTTTACAGGCTTAGAAAGGGTGGAAACACCCTCAATAAAATTTTTAACAAAACCAATAAATTAATTTGGGCCACACGTTAGCAAGTCGTGGGCTCAGATCGAGTCGAGCCAGGAATGACTCAGGATATGCTCGGACAGACCTAAAAATAGTGGACCCTCAAGCTCAAAAATTTTACTGAGTTCAATGGTGAAGGGATTTTTAGAATCGGAGGTCGTTTGCAAATTATCTCAATTTTTTAGATTTGGAACGCAAATCAAGATAGTCTGAAAAACTGTCTTATCGAAGGAATTAGGCCACAAAAAGTTCATGAGTGTGCCATTGGCATTTAATAAGGAATTTTAAAATAAACGGCGTAATTTTTCAACATCCTTTGGTATTTTTCACGTTTTCGATGAAACTGTGATTTTTCTCAAAATTTTGCTAGCCTAGTTGCCGAAGGAATTAGGCTGTGAAACTTTACAGGCCTCTAACTAAATATATTTGAGAATTTTAGAAACAAATGTGACAATTTTTGGAGGTTTAAGCTGCCATATAAAAATTCTCAAAGTTCTGCCAACGCTCGATTTTCAATTCGGGTACTTCCCTACAA
>CANXYI011230656.1:0-11218 GCA_948208565.1 Hura crepitans | reverse complement strand
TTTGAATTTTGGCAAGAGAAGTGAGTCATTATAGAGGAACCACAAAATGGAAGATGCAACTTAAGAAGAGAAAAAGTGATGAGATAATAATACACTTAGCTTTTTAGTTCAGGTAATTTCGAGGATGAAATTACATAAGAGGGGATTTATTGTAATGCCTCAAAATAATTACCAAAAATCTAATATGCTTATAAGGGCTAAAATAGTAATTTTAGAATTTTGAACAAGTGTTTAGCAAGGTATAAGATTATTTAGATGAAGGACTAGATATATATTTATGCATCTTAAAAAAGTTTTAGTGGCATTTTTAACTTGAGGGATTTTGGTTCATTGGATGAAAATTAAGATGAAATCTTGAACATCCACTTAAGGGTATGAATAGCCAAAGAAGTTAATAGAAGAAAGAAAGAAACTGATGTTCTTTTCTTCTTCCTCTCTTTGTTTATCTTCTCAAAGAATATTCTCTCAAGTAATTGACTACAATTCTTTAAGGTAAAATTATCTACTATATCTTTATCATTTTTACATCATTTTATGCTTGCTAATTGATTTTAGTTGTTTTATTTTCTATTGTTCTTATTAAAGAAGAGGAAATGAGCGAAATATCGAAGGCTATATCAAAAGGTAAATGTATTGTAGAAGAGTAAAATGAGTTCTTAAGCATCTATACACATTTTTTAGAGTATATGCATAAGCTTAATCATGTTAATTTGCTGTCAATTTGTGGAATTTGATGCTAAGGTTAATAGTTTAGTATTTTTTGAAATTTGATGTTTTGATGAAGAATTTGAGGTTAATTTGTATGTTTTTTATGTGTAAATTGCTCTAGATATTATTAGTAACATTAGTGAACCAAATTGGGATATAATTACATGGTTTAAGACTACATCAATGAGTTTTTTTGAAGAAAAATGGTAAGAAAATTGCAGTTCAAAGCTGCTAAACTACAAGCCTCATGGCTATGACCCCTTTGTAGATTTTGGCTAGCTTCTAGTTCGAGGGCTTCATAGTCATGACCCCTTTATTGTGGCATAAAAGCATGGTTTCTAAAATGCTTATCAATTTATTTTGAAAGGCTTTTGTAAGGGCACTTTGCACTAGTGTTTTAAACTATATCTTAACATGTTTAACTACTAAAAATCACATAATTTTAATATGGTTTTAAAGTTAAACATAAAGAGAAATGTGTATTGTGTATTGCACTCTAATGCATGTTTTAAGCTATAAGAGGCATTTTTATCAATGATGTGTATACTAAACAATTAGTACCATGTGAATGTGTATGGACCTTGAATATATGTCCATATGATTGAGTATATCATGTTGTCATCATGTTAAAAAGGCATGTAATTAGATGTGGCATGCAAGTGTTCTAAGAGTATGTGAATCGAGCACACTATATGTGATACACTATGAGCAATGTGTATCTTAAGGCTTCTAAACAAAAGTTATCATATGAGCTATATAAATGAATGGCCTTAACATGGCAAGATACATGAAAAAAGTAAACTTAACAAAATAAACATTAAGCCCATGTATTGTTAGACTTGCATTAGAGTTTGGATAGTTAGCATGCCAATAAGGATTAGTAGTACTACATTTACATTTTGTCGCTTCTAAGGCAATCATTGTGGTAGGTGTAGCTATGTAAGATCAGTGATTACTGCATAACCATTATTACGTAGGTACAACCACATAAGATTAGTGATCACTATACATATCTATATTATTGGTACAGCCATCGAGTCTATGTGGAGGCCACTATACAACTATATGGTAGGCATGGACA
Source organism: Hura crepitans (assembly GCA_948208565.1). Lineage (NCBI taxonomy): Eukaryota > Viridiplantae > Streptophyta > Magnoliopsida > Malpighiales > Euphorbiaceae > Hura > Hura crepitans. Next base: position 9,429 of record CANXYI011230656.1, on the reverse strand, counting down.
CGTAAGATTAGCGATCGCCATATATATATGTGTTTATTGGTACAGCCATGTAAGTTTAGTGATCATCGTATAACCCATTATCTAGTCTAGTGAGTCTAGTATATATTGGGCTATTAAGCATTAAAATGAATAATGTTGAATATTACATAGAGCAAAAGTAAATATGGTAACTATTGACCTATGCATAAATTGAAAGATTCTTATATATGGATTATATGAATATCATGCATGTATGTTAACAAGAAAAGTTTAAATGCTCATTATGCCATTACCATTCATAACATTGACTACCTCCAAGGTAAGTTAGGTAAGTTCATGCATTGTCTATGCAAGTATTTGTTACTATTTGAGCTGAGATATGCCTATGAAAATATGTGATGAGACCATGTGTATGTATTTTCTTATATGTACTTAATGTGTTATTTAATGGTAAATATGATTAATTTATGTACCATTAAGCAAGTTTTGCTTAATGCATTAGTGCTTCAATGCACAGGTTGAGCTTTTCGAAGCGTAACAAAAAAAGCATTGCAAGTGGGGATCAACAGTTGCATGTGTATTCTTTATAGTTTTCATTTGTTAAGCATTTGTTCATTCCTTTATTGATTTATTTTTGTTTATGGATTCTACAAAAGGGTTGTTATTAAAGGATTTTTAGCTAATTTTGATAGGCCTTATTATATGCTTTATAATAATAGTTTTTTTAACATTTGTTCATAAAATGATCTATGCAAATGATATGTAAGAGAACAAATGCGATATGAATGTGATACAAATAAGATGTGTATGTGATATGAATGTGAATGAAATATATAGGAGAAGTGTGATCATGTTAGTACTGGTGCCCTAGGCACATAGTGTGGCACTTTTCCCCTTTAGTGTTTTCGAATGTTGAAAGGAAAAGCATCACTTGGTCAGACTCAAAAAGCCATTTTAGAGACAGTGGATAGGCTAAAAAAGATTAGAACACCTATTAAAGTATATGTTGTGAGGGCCAGAGAAGAGTGGGATACATCCGATATGATAGTTAGTAAATTTTCCTTTCTTGGCTCTAATATATTTACTTTTATTGATCTTGGATCTACACATTCATATGTCTACACACATCCATATAAGAATAGTGGTTTGCATGTTGAGATGTTAGATCCTGAGATTATAATGACAAACCTTATATGGCAAAGTGTTTTTGTTAACAAGGTATATAAGAATTGTCCTATAGTGCAAGGTGGCAGAGAATTCTTAAAAAATCTTATTGAGTTGCCTTTTTCATGAGTTTGACATGATCTTGGTATGGATTAGCTTTCCAAACATTAAGCCATATTTGATTGTAAGAAGAAGAAGGTTACTTTTAAAACTTCAGAGGGTAAAGAAGTGGTTATTTTTGGGTAGGATCTAATGAACTATATAATGTGATTTTGGTTATGGTAGCTAGGAGATTGATGAGAAAAATATGTGTAGCCTTCTTTACTATTGTGATAGACACAAGGATTAGGAGTTCTAACATTAATAATATACATACAATTAGGGAGTTTCCTAAGGAACTTCTTGGATTGTCACCTGAAAAGGATGTAGAGTTTACCATTGAGACTTTGCCTAGAATTGTTCCTATCTCTATATCTCCTTACCAGATGGCTTCCATAAAATAAACTCAAGATACAATTGCAAGAGTTACTTGATAGTGGTTTCATTAAGCCTAGTGTGTCACCTTAGAGAGCTCCAGTGTTCTTTGTTAAGAAGAAGGATGGCTCTTTAAGACTTTGTAATAATTATAGGTACTTGAATAAGGTTATAGTGAAGGCAAAAATTATCCCTTGCTATACATAGATGAATTGTTAAACTAGTTAAGAGGTGCTTAAGTATTTTCCAAGATTGATATGAGCCCAGGCTATTATCAACTTAATGTTAAAGACTTAAATGTGCTTAAGAAAACTTTCAGAATAAGATACGGCTATTATGAGTTCCTTGTCATGTCTTTTAGGTTAACTAATACCCTAGCTACCTTTATGGACCTTATGAATTGAGTTTTTAGACCTTGTTTGCATCAATTTGTATCTTGGTCTATTATAAGAATAAAAAGGATCATGATTAGCATTTAAGGATAGTGCTACAAATTTTGAGGGAACATCAACTTTATGCCAAACTAAATAAGCATAAGTTTTGGCAAAATCAAATCCCTTTTCTTGGCCATATTATGTCTTTTGAAGGCATTAGAGTAGATTTTAGCTAGATTGAGGGAATCATCAACTGAAAGCCTTCTAAGAATATTACGAAGAACTACAATTTTCTTAGGCTTGCAAGATACTATAGGAGCTTTATCAAGGGGTTTTCTATGACAGGTTTACCACTCACCAAACTCCTCCATAAGAATGTCAAGTTTAAGTTGTCACTTATGTGTCAAGAAAGTTTTGAGAAGCTTAAAGCAATATTGACAAAAGCTCTTATTATACAACCATATTTTAGCAAGGATTATGTAATCTATAGTGATGCCTCTCACAATAACCTTGGTTGTGTTTTGATACTAGAAGGGAAAGTGGTTGCTTGTGCTTCTAAGCAACTCAAACCTTATTAGCTCAACCATCTTACACATGATTTGGAGCTAACAAACATTTCTTAAAATATAGAGGCATTATCTCTATAGTGAGAAGTGTTATATTTACATTGACCATAAGAGTTTGAAGTACTTGCCCACTTAAAAAGAGTTAAATTTAAAGCAAAGAAGTTAGGTGCAGCTACTCAAGGTTTATGATGGAATCATAAGCTACCATCTAGGTAAAGTCAATATGGTAGCTAATACACTTAGTAAAAAGTCCATGGCAAGTATGGAATTTTATTAAAGAAGCTAATAACCTATTTGTTAAAACTTAAATTTGGGATTGAGTAATAAATTAGCATTATGCATTATCTAAGTATAGTAACAAAATGAATTCTAAGTCACATAGAAGAATGGCATTATGAAGATTTGTAGTAATAATACTAGTGCTTACACCTTTTGACACTTGTTATGAAATTTGAAAGTGTATTTGACTAATGATTAGATTGATCGAATAGATAACCACATGCTAATTATGTGTTTTTTTGAAAAGTACATATTTATTTGAAAGTTGTGGTATCATTTGTCATTAATGAATAAATGAAAATTTATACCTAAGTAATAAAATGAGAGCCTCTATACTTGTAGAGTAGTGGCATATTTAAACTTATATTTCTTTTATATGAAATATATATGCTTAATTTTGAATTACATCTGTGCATAAAAAGAAAGGAACTTAGAAATTATACACTTTTCCTTTTTTATCAAATGGAATGATTATGATGATGTATATATGTGTACTTTGAATAGGAGGAAATACATATGTACCTTGAGTGGACTAATATATGTTTGTTATATGGCATAACTAGAGGGATGAAAATATAAGTTCTGATTAAAGAGGTAGGTATAGCTGAATGACTTGAGAATATAAATGAATGCATATTATGCATGATATAAGGTGTTATATGTACACTAAACATAAGATGCATGTTTGTAAGAATTAAGAATAAAGGATGACATCTCATTGATCTTTTATACTTATTGAATTTTCCTAAAGAGAGAACTTGATTAAGTATGCTACCCTATTTTATTTTAATAACCATGATGTGTATACAATTCACTAATTTAAATTTCCATGTGATAAATGGAGTATGGAAAGACTTAAAGTATTATGTATATAAAATATAGGCATGGTATGATATGCTATGTTTAAAAAAGATGTTTTATGTTGTCTTATTATTGGAATCATTCATATTTTAAATTTAGATATAAAAGTGAAATATATGAATAAGGAATAAGAATTACATAACATTATGCCTGACGAGTGCTAGTTATGTGAAATGCAAAATGTATGAATTTGCACTAATAAAGACCTTTACAACATTATATGAATTTAAAATGGGTACATGACTATAAAAGATAGTGTATAAACCTATTTCCACTAAGAATTTAAGATGACCCTAGGATAGTTAGCACATCAAATAGCAAACTTTAATAGATCTACCATGGCTCGTAACTTCGGCAACCATGATAGTTATGCACCACTAAGAGGGTGCATGCACTAATTTATACCTTCGAGTGCCATAGAAAGATAGCAGTTAAAAGAAATGCCGTAACCTATCCTTTATCCTAATGCAGAAAAAGGTTTTAGGAAGAAATGGGCTAAATTACAATTGATGAATATAAAGAAATATAATTTCTATAAGTTAATTTTAATTTTAAGGAATATAGTCATTTGCATGTGAATAATAAAACACGGTGAAAATAGCACACACTTAACATAATCATAAAAACCACATATATGCCACAGATTTACATGCATATTTAAAGTAATAAATTACCAAGAAATATGCCATAGGTTATTCTAAGGTAAATGCTAAATGAAATTAGATGCATAAATATAAATGTACGAAGAATTTTTATGTATTATATGTATGATGTGTTTTCGTATCCATGTTTTATGCTAATTAACATGGAAACATGTTTCAAGTATATAATGATAAGAGACACAAAATTTATTTCATATAATGATGGCATGCAAATGTTAATGTTATGATTATATCTTTAGAAATTAATACATGAGTATGATTAAAAGTTAATGAGTATTAGTATTGCTATTGGAATCATTACAAAATTCTTATTTTACATAAATTGCTTTGCCATTATTTATATGTATGGTTTACACATAACTAGTTAAGATGATTGATGATTAGTTGTTTTGGCTATTTTTGTCCATTGAGCACACTTTTGCTTAGCATGGGCTTTTTCCTTCAAGCAAGTTTAAGTTAGAGTTTTAGAATAGAAGGGCAGAGTAGGAGACTACATCAAGCATTCTAATCAAAATGAGATAGAGTTATAGAGAGTTTTTATTTTTTCAATATCTATCTATGGATTTTGCATTATAGATGATATCATCTGCGTAGGTATGACATTATATGGCATTGAACTTTTAAGGAAATAACGGGAAGTAACTAGACTAGAATAATCTAAATAATGATGAATGATTATGTGTGTAGTGTATGAGTATGTTCAATTTATAGAGTATCTAATGATGAGACCATTACCTAGCTTGAGATGGTGTGGTTTGAAGCTTTAGCCTTTGTGTGATAATTTTTCTTTAAAGAATAAGATTTTAAATAAAGTCTTGTAGGTGTTTGGATATAAAAAATGTTTTCTTTATAGGTTTGATTTTTATGTAGTGCCTTAATAACCGTTATGCTAGTTGATTTTCAACATAATGACCCACCCACTTATGCTTTTGTTTGAAAAGAAAAAATGTGATCTAACTTGGTGTACAACTATTTTCATTTATATATATATATATATATATATATAAAGAAATTTCTTGACTCACTTTTCATATGCCTTTATATTGTACTGTATGACATATTAGGTTCTATGATATGCTATAACAATTCTTATGGGGTTTCCTCAAAGAGCTTGATAAGGTTTTACATTTATTAGTACTAGAGCATAAGTTTAAAGTGCTTCTAGGAATAAGGTATAATAGTAGGAGAAATTACAAGATGAGTATTGAGGGTTAAGGGTTTTTGATGTTGTTCTACCCTTCTGCTAGTCATAAGTGTGATAATGGATTAAGGATTATACAAAACCATAAAAGTGGTTGTAGATAGCGATGACTCATTTAATATCGAGAATAGACATCAATGACAAATAATAAAAGTTAAGTTATGCAGGAGTTTGATATATCTTGTGTACCTATCAAATCCTTTTTAATGTTATGGGTAGCTCTACATGGGCTAGATTTATACATTATAGAAAAAACACCAACATTAGTGATTATGTGTGCACATCATATCATCATCATTATCATTATAAGCATACATATCACATATATATATATATATATATATATATATATATAAAACACTACATTAATTACATATGCACATGCCCTAATTAAATAGAACACTTGATAGGTTGCATGAAAGTATTGAACGATAAGAATAGACTGATGTAGAAGTGGGTAAGTTAAAGATGTTTTTTTATATGAATAGGAATTCGATGAGAAATGCAAGTGAAAGTAAAGAATACTGACAAAGAGTAAGGGATATAATATTGAATTTGGAAAGTCAAAAGGTATTACATATAGGGGAAATATTTATAAGACTGATTCAAGCTAAGAATTTTCTCATATATTTTAAGCAAAGATACAATAAATACAATACCAGAAGTCATCTTAATAAAGTTATAAATGAAGTATAGGATATTAAGAGATGGTCAGATCCTAATAAGTTGAAGGGGTACGTGAATCCAAGTTTGAGGATAAAATTTCTTAAGTGGGGAAGAATTGTAATACCCTAATTTTTGAGTATATGTAAGAAGATAGAGTTAGGAATATTATTGAAAAAAGTAATAATTTTCACCAAAATGGTATTTTAAGACAAGATGAACTAATGGGAAATTATGTACAAATTCATAAATTATTAATTTTAAAATATGTTAATTTGAATTCAAAGTGAAAATTAATGCTAGATGTTTTATTTAAAGCCAAATATGCTGTAAGAAAGCAATGCAAATGAGGAAAATGAAAAAAAAATAATGGTAGAGAGATCCACATTTTATTCCCACACTTGCTCCCTTGCCTCCTTTTCTAAATCTGAAGGTAGAAGTTTTTAACCATGGAATGATCATGCTTGATAGAGTTCACAAGCCCTAGTTATCATTAATAGTGCAAAAATCGATAGCCTTATCCAATTTGCTACCTGAGAGTGCCATTAGGGAAGAAAATGCGATGATTGTTATGCTCTTACATCCCTTCTGATTTTGACATTAAAAAGGATGGTGAGCTAGCAAGGATCAAACCAATCATACAAGGATCTCAAAAGCAATAGTGAGTTTAAGGCTTTGCCATTTATCGTGCTAAAAATTTAATAGATCTGGATGGAGAAGGTCATAAGTAAATTGAGATTGATGAGTTAAAGTGGTCTAGTTGCAACAATAAGCAAAGACAAAATGAGAAGAACGGTTAAGTCTAGGTAAAGGAGATAGAAATCAGCAATTAGAGGAAATTCATAGAGTCAATGTCATGGGTCGAAGTTTTCAAATATGAGGAAGAATTTCTATTGTAGTATTTAGTAGGAACATAGGTATAATAATGGATATTTTCATCATGAAAATTATCTTTAAATTAGACAGTTAAAGGAGCTATTGGAATAGAGCAAATCTTGTTCTTATTTCTAAAAATCCCAAGGTTACTATTGAATTTGGTAATTTTTAAGGAACTAAACAAAGGAAATGACAAAGCAGTGGTCAATATTATGCAGCAAATTACTGCTAAATATGTAGTAGACTACAGTTACTATTTTGAGGGTTTATAGTCGAGAAAAAAAAAGAAAGAAAAAGAAATCTCTTGGCTTATGTAGATGAGCATAAATCGAGAGGTTTAAGTGCTAATGAAGGCAAAGTCTCAAAGCTTCTTTTAAAGATCCCCAGGTTCAATACGTGATTTGCACTAGAGTGGAGATGATTTGATAAAAAATAAAGATAGGAAAAATTGTTTCTTTGATAGTAAGCAAAAGAACTCAAATTCTCGATTAGATAAGGGAAATGAAGGACTAATTTTAGTAATAGCAGAAGGAATAAATAAATAAAAATCTTCTTAATAACTTACTAGAATTTGTCAAATTAAGGGCAACTAATGTTTAAGATGACTACATAGGGATAGCATAGGTGAGGTAGCTATTGTAAAATGCAAAAAAGGGTTTACTATTGGAAGACTTTGAGAACATAAATTAAATTGGTAAATCAAGGAGGATACTCTTTGTTATGGCTACTGTAAGAGCTGATCAAGAATGGTTGAGCCTACAATTTAAAGGTGAGTTGGTTTTTACCTATCCTTTTTATGTATAAACATTAAAATAAACATGAGATAAATGAAATTTTTTGAGTTTAATGTCCTAGTGGTTGTGCTGTTTAAAATTAGCAATGGATTATAAAAAAGTTCCAATAGAAATGGTGAGGAATCTATCATGGTTACTAATAGGTAATTTATCAATTGAGTGAAGGATCAGGGTTAAGATGAAAAGTTAAAGTCTATTCTTTATTTCTTTTAATAGCATGGTAGATGACTTTCTTTTATTATTGAACTATGTCAAGTATCTGATGCTTGCTGTTGTTATAATTTTATTTGATGCATAAACATTAGTAATATGCCATTTCCTATTCATTAGTATACCTCATTCAAGCTTTCGTAACTTATCAAACTAAGAGATTACATAAACAAATGATATAAGTTTTGAAAATAATAATGTTATATTTGACTAGTTGGGGAAAATAGGAATTTATAAGACATAGAGTGTACTCAAGAGAAAATAAGTCTTTTTAAATGTAGTTGGAGTAGAGTCACAATTCCCACTATAACTATGAAGTAATGAAATAGACATATGTTTTATTGACATAAATATGGAAATACTATATATTAAAGTGCTAATGGAACTGGTCTACAAGTCATGGTGAAAAAGGGATATCTTATAGTTTTGAATTATGTAGAAATCATGTTGTTAAATTGTAGCATCTAAACTCTATCAATTTTGTAGTGAAGGTTTTTGAGATTTGCTACAAATAGCTGCTATTATTTTAGGCAATGACAAGGATATTCAATGTAAATAATAAACTGTGGATCCTTAGTGAATAAGAAGTATTTCCATGTATATAAGTTATTATTCTATTTAAAGAGGGCCAAAATTCATTTAGCTTTTTAATTTTAAAGTTACTAATTAATGAATGATGTAAAAGGATAAAGTTAAACTAGAGAGTTTGATATAAACAAGGGTAAAACACAAAAGGATGAATAAAAGTGGAGTTTAATATTTTAAGAAAAAAAGATATACAAAGGTCAAGTAGTGTATTCTAAATTTTATAAAAGAAGCTGATAACTATTTGATAAAACTTGAATTTGGGATTGAGCAAGAAATTAACATCATGTATTAACTAAGTATAGTAAAATAAAATGAATTCTAAGTCACATAGGAGAATAATTCTTTTAGTTCTATATAACAATACTTGAATGGCTTTATGAAGATTTATAATAATAATATTAGTGCTTATACCTTCTAACACTTGTTATTAAACTTAAAAGTGTATTTGACTAGTGATTTGATTGATTGAATGGACAATTCACATGCTAATTATGTGATTTTGTGAAGAGTACATATTTATTTGAAAGTTGTGTTATCATTTGCCATTAATGAATAAATGAAATTTTATGCTTACGTAATAAAATGGGAGCCTCTATACTTGTAAAGGTGTAGCCTGTTTAAACTTATATTTCTTTTAGATGAAATATATTTGCTCAATTTCAAATTGCATGTACACATGAAAAGAAAGGAACTTTGAAATCATACACTTTTCCTTTTTGATTGAATGGAATAAATGAT
>CANXYI011230603.1:0-13173 GCA_948208565.1 Hura crepitans | reverse complement strand
AATAGAATGAGAGAATTTTGATTTTTCCTAAAGGGGATAAATAATTTCTGAAAACATGAAAAAAAACTTAAAAAATCAATAAAATTGATACTTTTTATTGTCACTAGATTTAGTAAAAATACTTCTCGATATCTAAAAATTTTGATTCCAAAGACAATATTCTATTCAAAATATTTAAGTATCAAGTTGTATAATTTTAAGATTATTTTGAGCAACTTTTAAATTATTTTACGATTCATCTTTGCTTATGACACTATTCATATGGCGCTACTGTAAAATCTTCTTTAGCATTTTTAACCATCCACATGACTTTAGACTGGCTTTAAACTTTGCCTAAAAATCTCTCATAATTAATACTCCTTATTAGTACACTTAATGTGATCGAGTTTTAAGAAGCACTATTTATCCCGAGAAGTATTATTCTTGAGAGTCAAGATTTTTTAGTCATTACAAATTCTCATCAAGAATTTGAACTCCAGCAACTCACTTTCTAGTGGATGACTAGCCATGAATTCTAAAACTGCATGTCCTTTTTTGGTTTTCCATGTTATATACTTCATATCAAACTCTTAGAGCAAAAAAAAAAGCCACTTACTCATTCTTCCTACCAAAGATGGAGCCATCTGAAGATATCTTAGATGATTATGTTTTTATAATGCCTCTATTTTATATGATTAGAAATAATGCCTCAGTTTTTTCAAAGCCCATACCGTTACTAAACAAATCTTTTCTGCTTCCATGTACTAGGCCTCATAGGGAAGAAACTTTTTGCTTAGGTAGTAAGTCACAAACTCAACCCTGCACTCATCTTACTATGCTACCATAGCCCGTACTAAGCTTTCTTCAATAGATAGATAGGGAATTAGTAGCTTCTAATGCCCTCATAGTTGCAAAATAGGTTATTTTATTAAATATTCCTTAATTGGATTTAACACTTTTTGACAATTGGCATTCCACTTAATTGGTTAGATCTTTCTAAGAAGATTGAAAATAGGCTCACATATGGTGGTGAGATTGCCTATAAATCGACTAATGTACTGTATTCTACATAGAAATCCCTGTATCTCTTTCTCCTTCTTTAGAACTACCATTTCTCTTATAGCTTTAACTTTATTAGGTTCTACCTCAATCCCTCTGTGACTAATTATATGCCTTAAGAGCTTACCTAGAGTTACCCCAAAGACACACTTCTTAGGATTTAAACACAAGTTGTATTTATTGATCCACTGAAAAACTTCTCCAGTGCCTCAAAATGCCTTTCTCTTGTAGCAGACTTGATCATCATGTCATCTATATAAACATCCACTTTTTTGTGAATTAGGTCTTCTAAATTTTTTATGGCTATCCTCTAATAAATAGCTCTAGCATTATTCAACCCTAGTGGTATGACTCTATAGCAGAAAGTTTCCTATTTAATGATGAAAGTGATTTTTATCTTATCTACTATCTTGTAAAAAATTTGATAGTAATCGACATATCCATCAACAAAATTGTACATTTTGCACATCACTGCACTGTTGACCATAACATCTATAGAAGGTAATGGAAAGTCATATTTTTGGCAGGCCTTATTCAGATCCTTATAATCTATACACATTTTAACCCTACCATTTTTCTTGCTAATAGGTACTACATTAGCCAATCAAGTTGGATATTGCACTTCCTCTAAGAACTTGGCTTCGATTTTTTTGTGTACCTCTTCTTTTATTTTTTTTTACCCATTCTAACCTCATTCTCTTTAGCTTTTACTTTACCAATTTTGCTTTTAGGTATGTGTAAATGGCTTGTTCAGCTATCTTCTTATCTATCTTGGGCATATCTTCGTAGGTCTAGGCAAAGACTTTTTCATATTTTTTTGGTATTCTCTTAGATTTTATCCTTTCTTCAAGAGTTATATCAGATACAATTAAAATTTCTTTAGGATTTCATTTGTATCAACATTAAATGAGGTAGTATCAATTGAATTCATGTCAAACATGTTATTTATGTCATGATTATCATTATGCTTGATGAAATTAGATGAGACATCACAAAAATAGGCAAAATCATTCATCATATTGACAAAAGAATTAAAAATATTATCATCAAAGAGTTAAGGTACATATAAAATTTTAGAAAATTCTTTTAGTGGATCATTTTCTTCTATCTTAATTTTCCCTTTGTCTTAAAGCATAGTAGTGGTTAGAATTTCTACCTCAAGTTCAATCTCTAAGTTTACTAAATGGGTCATGACCTCTTCATCCTTAAAATTTAAGGTGTCTTTGACTTCACCTATAACCCAATCAAATATATCATTGAAGATCTCAAACCCAGGTATGACCTTCCCTTTTATTATAGCAGACTCTGACTCTCTGCGGTAATTGATATTTGTTTTAGCTCGAACAAAACATTTTTCCAATGATAGGATACCCTTTCTTATCTTATTTGGTTATAAAGTTTCTATTATATATCCTAACCCCCTCCAATCCTTCTGTCCTTTTGACTGAATAACTGAGACCAAACCATCTGAATCATGTCCCAAACTAGCACTAGGTAAATAATACATCATTTTAAGCATATTTACAACCTTGGGATCATTTTCCTTTTCTTCTAAAAAAATCTTGGCTATAAAGAAATCATTGAAGGGCTAGTTAGCTATCTTGAGTATCGAAATCTGATTCTCCCTTGAAGCTTATATGGTCATAATCTCACCATCATGGGGAGTTTTTATCATTTTATGTAGTGTTAATGGAACCCCTCCTAACTTATGGAACAACAGCCTCCCTAACAGCAAGGAGAAATTCACAAGGATATCAAGCACTACAAACTCCACATCATTTATAATTATCCCCATTTTGACCTTGATTTTGAAAGTCCCATACACTTGCCTCTTAGTGTTGTCATAGGCTATAATACTAAGCTTGGATTGCGAGGTCATTGAAGTTTTTATCCCATATGTAGCTACTGCTTTAAGTGGGTGCACATTGATTGATGACCTATCATCAAACATTATGCATTCCATGCGTTTGCCATTAACTTTTACTTTTATGTACAAAGGACGTTTATGATGGCGTCCTTCTAATGGAAAATCTACATCTAAAGAACTAACCACTACTTTTTCCTCCCCCTTTTGCCATTGCCAATAGTTTATATAGTGATATGCTAGTTGAAACCATTGTAGCATATAAGGCTTCTACTACCTTTTATTGATGTAAGGGGGATTGATGTAGCAAATCCCAGATTGAAATCTATGCAGAAGATTTCTTTAGCTGCTTCCTTACCATATAATCCTCTTTTTCTATAACCTAGGGAATATACTCTTTTTTACCTTTGGCACTACCTAATTGCTTCAACTTATTGTATTAGCTTTTACTTTTTCAACTGCCTTTTGATCTAAATCTGAATCAACCCATAAGTCTTAGACCAATTGCTCTAGCTTGCTTTCACTATCGATAGCCCATATGTCTTTTAGACAAACTAAATCCTGATCTGATTCTACCTTTTTCTCTACTACTAGATAATCATTTAGTGTATAGATCCCACAGCATATACCATTTTTATAATCTTGAATTGACCATATTGATGAGTGGAGGAATATTTGAATAGGCACCTTAACCTTTCTATCTCTTCTCTAGATAGGGGATCTACCTTGAGTCATTTAAGTCTTGAATATGGTCCCCCAAAGTACAGTAGTTATCTTTGTCATAACCCGTGTATTGATGATATAGAAAATGTAGGTTTGATTTATGATAAGGTTGGCCCTCATTTTTGGCTAGTCTAGAAGGAAGGGGTTAAAGTTTCCCTTATTTTTAAAACCATTTAGGCATTAAAGTTCCCCCTTGGCCTTTGTTGTTCAGATTCCTTCAGTTGTTGAACCCCTCTAAGTTTTTCTTTTACTCAACATGCTCTTTTTCCAAATTAATGGTAATGTCTTTAAGTAATTCTAATCATTGAGCCGTTTATCCTTTAACCTATCCTTCAGGTATGGACTTGCATTCTTAAAGAACATGTAGATATGATATGATGTTTCTAGTTTTCTTCTTATTTCAAGCACTCTAGACCTCCATCTTGTCAAATACTCAATGTAAGTCTTATTAAGCTTCTATTTAAATAGTTTAAGGTCTTTCATCGTGACCTTTATCTCGGTGCTACAGTCATACTGGCTGATAAAAGCTTCAGTAATCTTCCCTATTCTTCCTTAACTTTCTTTTCTAGCATATGGTACAAGTCAATTGCTCTTCCTTGTAGTGTAATGCTAAAATAAGCTATCTTTTGTTTTGTGCTAAGCTTTATGCTTCGCATGACTATAGCATACTACTTAACATGGGCTCTTGGATCAGTTGTCACACCGAACTTGGGTAGCTTTGGCATTTTGAATTTAGAGGGCAACAACTCCTCAAATACAAAAGTGAGTTCATCTAGATATAACCCCTTACCCATAGTGATAAGTTTGGCCATTGCCTCTATCTTTTCTTTTAATTTCTTCATAGTATTATCTTTAACTTTTTAGGGTATACCCTTCTTCCCAGCTTTGTCTTTCAAATCCTTATAGAAATTGAATTTTGGATTAAAGTATTCAGATTTTCTATCTTTTCCTCCTAAACTCGTAGCCTCTTTTTTTTGTGCTAATTCCCCTCAAAGCAATAGTGGTTTTTCTAGTAGGTGTAGCTATTATTGCCTCAGTAAGTGGTGGCAAACTAGAAATGTTGGTTTCCATGGACTTATACATAGTAAAAATAAAAAATCCATTGAACCCAGCAAAGGTTGGAACATTAAAAAAATGAAAATCAAAATTTTTTTATATTAGAGGAAATCACATGATAAAAATTTATCATAAATTCTCTATGCGATTCTAACATTGTAGACACTACATTTATGGGGTTTCCATGTTTAGATTGCCTAATGAAGAAGAAAAAGACTAAGTTTCAGGGAATGAGGATGTTAATGTCCAGTTCATAAATCTCAAAGTTTTCTTTAAAAATTAAAAATAAAAGGTTTTTGCCTTGCTCAAAAAATCTAGTAGTGCAACACAAAATGTAAGAATAATAGGCATTTGTGGTAGGCTAAGAGCTCAAGTCAATAGGCTTGGCTTGATGCCTAACACTAATGCCATAGGGGGTGTAAGGGGCAAAGGTCTCCATCGTATGGAGTATTTGAAAAAGAAGATAAAGTTTAAGAATTCAAGAAAATTGCATTTTTTTACACATTTTTTGCCTTCAATTAAAATGACATCATTTTGCTCTAAAATGGCCATTTTATGACTTGCTGAAATGGCCATTTCAGCCTTAAAATGGTCATTTCATACTCGTATAAAATGGCCATTTTAACTCAATAACATGACATTTGCTTTACACATCAAAATGACCATTTCACTCTCTGAAATAGCCATTTTGCATGCCTCAGGATTTGTGTATAAAATAGAAAAATTTGTACAAATTTTCTCTCTATTGGCTTTTTGGGCTCTCAGGAAAAATTCCAAAAAAAAAAGCAAGTAATTATTCTCTAAACACCATTTTTATTATTTTAAAAGATTTTTTATCCATGGGTTCCATCTTTTAGAGATCTTTTCTTCTTGAAGGAAATTATATGTAGTGAGCCATTCAGCTCTTCTTTTTCTTCTCCTTCCTTTTTTTGGTTTTTCTTTTATCCACCTACCAATTAGGTGTGGTAACTTATCAAATCTGTAGATTTGTGTATTATTATTATTGTTATTGTGATATTTTTGTGGTGATCTATCTTTTTCATTTTATGTATCATTTTTTTCTATTCGATTGTTTATTTCTAATTCTAATATTTTAATCATGTTATGATGTGAGTTATTTGATATGTCAAGATTGATTTAATCTTTCTTCTTGTTCTCTTTATCAAACACCATTAGATTGTATTTTAGGTGATTTTTATGTAATTTTTTTTTATTTTAATTTTGGTTAGGTGATTGCCGTGTAATTTATTTTTTAGTCTAATTATTTCTATGTATATTCCATGTATGTTGCAATAAGTAAGAAAATGATTTTTGCATGCCATAAAAAAATAATTAAGCTATTTTATATCTAATTAATTAAGGCTTTACTAATAAAATAGGTTTTGATTTTTTCGTAATAAAAGTCACAAATAATAAAAATCCATTTTCTAATAATAAGTATGCGAGAACCAAATTTATCAGAATATTCAACCACCCGATTTTATGTTTAATGAAGATCTATTTTTTAAAAATAAGCATGCAAGAACCAAAGTTCTCAAAATAATTAATTTAGTCACTAAACCATTTTATATTTAATTAAATCAATGTTTTCCTAAGAAAAATGGATTTTGATTTATCCACAACCAAATTTATAAACAATAAAAATCTATTTTCTAAAAATAAGCATGTGAGAACCAAATTTCTCAAAATAATCAATTACCCAATTTCATGTATGGAATTATTTAATTTAAAGTATTTTATTTATTTCTGTAAAGATATTCGTATTATTCCATTATTTGAATATTTGATTTATTTTGACACCTAAAACTCACTTAAAGAAAATGGATAATATTATAAATTCAAATCAAAATTCTATATTAACTTGAGGTATAAATAAGAGTAAGGTTTTGAACTACTCTAGTTTTAGCCCTACAAGGTATTTTCCAACTTTGGTTAGGTGGCAGCTCCTACCTTATAATGCCTAACTTGCTCTTTCTAGGCTAATTAAGTAGGAATGATTTAGGATCCCTTGAATTTGTTTCTCATCTTTCAAGACTTGAGGAGTGAGGTTTAAGTTGAGTCCTCAATTGTTTTGATTTGACCAGCCCATGAGAGAAAATGAAGGCATAATGCGAACAAACATGTAGCTTCCTTTTTTTCTACTCTTCTCATCGAGTTGTGACAAACCACAGTGATCTTCAGTTGGCAACACCTCAAAGTTAATCCACACAAGAAGTTCTTAGAAAAGAATAACTTGAAAATCTAGGTGTCAGTAGTATTTTCAAGCTAATGAAGGAAGAATAAGAAATTTTTCTATTTTTAATTATTTTATGCGGTAATTTCTACAATAGAAAATGCACATATGGTGGCTATAGCTATAAGGTTTATCTATACTTTAAATAATCCCTTTTTAGGTCAAATTTTGACACTCAAAATCAGCCTTAAGTCAGACTAGAACAGACTCACCAATTGGGCCCCATTCTATCCTATGCGCATAAACCTTTTAATAGGCTTATATGTAATATGCTTTAGCCCCACTTTCATTAATTCTATGTGGCACTCATAAGACCCATTTGGATTAATAATTACTCTAATTTAAGGCCTTTTAAACCCTTTAAAAACCTATAAAAAATTAGATGCAAGAACAATTAAAATTTGGACTTAACAAGGCCCAAGTAAAAAAAACCCTAATTTTCCAAAAATCTTGATTTTCTGGACTTTTCATATGCAAGTGGGACCTAAGGCCATTTACTCATTTCTTCTACTTAATTCATCTTCTAATGATATCTCATATCATAATAATATTCAATCCCATTGAATCTTTCTCAAACTCCTTTTTTGTGTGTGACCCTATTGTTTTCCAAAATAGCTTGGTAGTACATAGTGAATTAGAGTATTAGTCTAATTAGGACTCTATAGATTGAATTGTATTGAATCAATATCAATTCACTAATTGATATATCACTTATATACAAGATAAGAGAGGCATATAGCCATGCATCATGACTAAGTTAAATGGTTTGACTTAACCCTTCCATATACAATTATGGTGCAATAAACTTCTTTCACTATCTTTTATCCCATGAAGTTTAGTGTATGGACTTATGTCAAATCAAAGCTTAACTAAATAGGTCTAATTAAGCCTTTGCCATATTGTTTTGATAATTTCACCCTTATTCCAAAAATGCCCTTTGTGAATCCCATTCACATATTGCATTTTACTTTGGCCAAATATTCCTAAATAAAGATTACTGATCAAAACTATAAGATAAACTCCCCACTATAATCTAGGCTAGTGAATCCTTTGTTGATTACTACCCTATCTTCAAATAAGTCATGCCATAGCCAAGCACTCACTATGTATACTTCTTGTTTGAAGTAAAAGCTTTGGAGTCAAAATATGTCACTCCATATTTAAGCTAGTTAGTGATCTTAAGTCTAAGTCTAAGGATACTTGTACCACTAATATGATGAGATACTTTCACTAACATAGATTAAGTATCCATGTGAAGATCCCATGGTGGGTCTCTGATGTACTTACTTTCCAAGTAAGCATCCACATGTTAACTCTTAGCACCTCTATACTTATAAGTTGTGAGAACTATTGCTTGATCTAATCATAAAGTATAACAAGTGATGATCTATCCATATTAATAATTTCCCATCTTGTTAATGCTATGATTAGGGATATTTAGGTATATCATATTTGCATGCAATAAGAATCTCACATCATGAACACTTCATGAGTTTCTCTGCCTTGTGATTTTATACCAAGGACTATATAACATGGTTTAAGATATTGCAAACAATTATAAACAATATATTAAAGTATAATGATATAAAGATAAATGCCTTTTACATTAATTTGCAAGGTCTAAACACATAAATATAACCCTATTACACAAGCTCTAGGGCATACATCTACCAATCTCCCACTTGCACTGGAGCCAATCACCTATGTACTCAATATGTATTGCATTAACATATTGATTAAACTTCCCTTATGATAGTGCCTTTGTGAGAGGATTAACTATGTTCTGATCTATAGGGACCACATCTTGTGTATCAATGATCTCTCTTATTAAATAGTAGCATCGAAGTACATGTTCAGATCACTAATAAGACTTTAGTTCTCAAGCTTGTGTAATAGCCTCATTGTTATCACAATGCTAAGTTATTGGATCAATAATACTTGGAACCATTCCATGTTTAGAAATGAACTTCATAATCTAAATGGCTTCCTTAGCTACATTAGAAGCTGCTACATATTCGACTTCAGTTGCTGAATCTATAGTCGCATCCTATTTGGAATTCTTCCAAACAAATGCTCTACTACATATAATGTATACCTATCCAAATTGAGATTTATAATCATCCTTATTAAATTGAAAGCTAGCATCAGTATGCCTACTAACCTCTAGATCTCTTTCTCCATAATCCAAGAATAAATCTTTTGTCCTTCTTAAGTATTTAAGGATATTCTTGACATCCACTTAATGTTCCTCTCTATAATTTGATTGGAATCTGCTCATGATGCCCAGAGTAAATGCTATATTGGGTCTCATACATAACACATCATTATATCTATATGCATAAACTATGAAAGACCAAGCAACCTTTCAGATCTATCTTTATAGATCTTAATCCCAAAGATATAGGTTACTTCTCCAAGGACTTTCATAGAGAATTATTTACTCAACTAAATCTTGATTGACTAGAAGAGAGAGACATTGTTACTTATTAGTAATATGTCATCTACATAAAACTCAAGAAAAATGACTGCACTCCTATTAACCTTTTTGTAAACACATGGTTCATCCATGTTTTGTGAGAAGAAAAACTCTTTGATCATCTCATAAAAAAAATGTTCTAGCTCCTAGAACCTCACTTCAATCTATAGTTAGATCTTTGCAGCTTGTAAGCCTAATTGCAATTTATGGATGCAAAACCTTCAAGTTATGTCATATACACTTCCTTTGACAATTTTTCATTAAGGAAAGCTATCTTTACATCCATTTTCCAAATCTTATAATCTTAATGTGCAGCTATGGCAAGTAGAATCTTAATGCATTTAAACATTACAACTAGAGAAAAGGTTTCACATCCCATATTTTTGACGATAGCCTTTTGCTACCAATCAAGCATTATAGGTTATCATATTACCTTCTATATCAATCTTCTTCTTGAAGACCCATTTACACCCAATGGGCTTTATCCCTTTAGGTGGATCAACCAAGGTCTATACTTGGTTATCATACATGGAATCCATTTTGAATTTCATAGCCTTAAGCTATGAGTTTCATTTTGAACTATTCAAAACCTCCTTATAACTAGTGTGCTCATGGTCCTCTACTATGGTTACTTCCTTATCCTAGTCCATGGGAAATACATATCTCTAGAGAGCAGTCTTAAGCTTTAGTAGATTATTTAGGAACTTATGTTTTAATAGGTTTTTTTATTATCTCATCATTATAAGTAATAAAAATGGGATCAGTCTGTTGATCTACTTCAATTTATGGATCTTGAACTTTATTAAGTTCAACTTTACTCCCACTATCTTTCATGAGAAACTCTTTCTTTAGAAAGATTGTATGTTTTGAAACAAACACCTTTTGTCCCAAAAGATTATGGAAGTAGTATCCTAAAGTTTCCTTTGGATACCACACAAATAAGCATACATCAAATTTAGTTTTAAGATTATCTGACCTTATTCTCTTCACATATGCATGGCATCCCTATACCTTGATATGTGAAAGAATAGATTTCTTGTTATACCATATCTCATATGGTGTAACATCAATCGACTTTGACAGAATGATATTTAAAAGATAAATATCAATTTCCATTACATAAAACCAAAATGATGTAGATACCCTTGCGAAGCTCATCATAGATCAAACCATGTCCAATAGAATTCAATTTCACTTTTAAGATACACCATTATGATGTGGCGTATATGAAGGAGTCTATTGAGATAATATACCATTATCTCTTATATAACTCTTAAAATTCTTGACATAAGTATTCTCTACCTCAATCTAATCAGAGTGCTTTAATACTTTTGTTAAGCTATTTCTCAACTTCATTTTTTAATCTTTTAAACTTTTCAAATTTGTACTTCATCAAGAACACATACCCATATCTAGAGTAATCATTGATAAAGACAATGAAGTAGAGAAACCCACCTTTTTTATGTGTGGTTATAGGTCTAAACACATCTATATTTATAAGGTCCAAAAGCTTCCTAGCACATTCACCTTTTCTATTAAAAGATGTCTTTTTCATTTTGCCTAATAAACAAATCTCACGTGTTTCAATTTGATTCATAATCAAATAAACCTAAGTCACCAAACTTGTGTAACTTAGACATATACTTCTAATTTATATGGCCTAAACAATAGTGTGATAAGAAAAAAGGTTTCAGGTTATCTACCTTTTGTCATTTGGTATTAATATTATAAAGTTCCTTTTAATTATCAAGAATATAAATTACATTAACATTAAATCCAAAACAATATAAAACATTGTCTTATACACTGAGCAACCCTTGATCTTATTAATGTTAATATCAAAATCTTGTTCTGCAAGATAAGATAAAGAAATAATGTTCTTGCTTAAGGAAGGAACAAAATAACAATTATCAAGTTCCAATACAAGTCCCGAAGGTAAATACAGATGATACATTCCTATAGCTAATGTAGCAACTCTTGCACCATTTGCTACCTATAGGTCCACATCACCCATACTTGTATTAATTTTAATATTATTAATACATGAAGTTAAAGCATCACAAGCTCCTTCTTTATTATAGACACAAGGTAAGCTTTCCACTTCCAACTTTTGGGATTAGTCTTTTTCCACTTCTATAGGCTTTTAACTAATTAAATTATAATTTCAGATCCCAATAGAAAAAGTCTGATTAGTTTTATCATGTTCTTATGATTATAGAATTAACACTCTATTATAATATATCATAAAATTATGGAATTAAAGCCCAACACTCTTAACACTTGTACTGTTCTCCATTATCTTCAAATGAAATAATGTATTAGATATTACATATCTTTTATTTCATAAGATGATATTTGATGATATGAGCATCATATACCCATACTTTTTGTAAAGTTTAAGAGACTTATAGGCAATCATATTGCCATCCCTATATGCTTTTGAAAAAGCTTCCTACTCTCAGTTGGAATTTTCATCAATCAAAAGAAGTGGAACATATATGTCTAACATATATATGTTTTCTCTCCTCTGAGAACTATTCTTAAATTTCTAAGTTATTTCAGTCAATATTGGAGTAAATTCAATTTGAAATACATTATGGTAGTGATGTTGTATGTGAAAATGAAAGCATGTTAGAGTATGATCATGTCTATGTATACAATAATTTAAAGGTCTTTAAAATCTCACATTACTCCCATTATTTTAAAACAAACCAATAACCCTCACTAATTGATCTGAGAAAACCCATTGAAAGCTCTCTTAGTGGGTTAGTATCTACTTTAGTTAAGGTTAAATTCTTAAGTATGCTTAACAATCCTAATCGTTAACTAAATGGTAGGCATCATATGCCTATTGCATCCTATGCAACTACTAGTTATTGAGTCACAAACACCTGATACATATGTATCATATAAATATTTCCCCAATCTTGTCTTATGGTTATTAGCCTTGAGTATGCTCAACAAACTAATAATCATGCTAAGATGGATCCATTAATATGATTTAAACATATCCAATGTAGAACGGGCTTGAGTATGCTAAAAAATACAATACTAAAGATTACTTTGGTTTAACTCATATTAATGGAAGGCTTGCAAGTCTTATATTATTGAGGGATTTCTTTTAATTAAGTCTCATCAAGGTTGCATACTTTGGTATGCACATGTATATTTAATCTCATTAAATTATACATATGCTATTTAATCATATTAAATATATGATCTAGCTATAGACTTTTAATAAATTGATTTCCTTGAGCCAAAGGAAACCAATTTAGGCTAGACCCTAGGTAATTATGCATGAATTACAAACCTAATAAGAAATAAAAAGAACACTTTATCTATTTCTTCTTTGTCATTCTTGGTGGGCCTTCTTCTCCATTTTTGTTGCTTTATTTGTTCATCCTAATCTAACCCTATGTAATTTTACATGTGATGGAAATTAGATGAGAAGAGAAATACAATAGAAAAATAAAAGAAAAGGCTAAGACATGCAAGCCCAATTTAACAAAAAAAAATTTCATGCAATGCTGATCAATCTTATTAGTTTTTGTCTATAGCTTGTTCTCATGCCAAATATACACCCTTAACATGCATATGTAATACACATAATTAACTTGCAATTTTTGGATCCCACTGGGTTAAATTTAGTTTATTTTGTAACTCTTGCAAAATTAACATGCCATGTATGGTTAGCTTTGTTAAATTTTAAATATGGCAATTAATCTCATTAATCTAATTAATCAAATTAATTTTAAATTTAACAATCCATTCAAATTTAAAAAC
>CANXYI011230567.1:0-10535 GCA_948208565.1 Hura crepitans | reverse complement strand
AAAAGAAATTTGATCCTCAAAATTACCTATATTAAAGAGGTATAGATACTGATCCTTCATCTGAGTCTCGCTCTCCCAAGTTGCCTCTTCTATGCCATGATGTCGCCATATAACCTTCACTAATGGCACTATTTTATTTCGCAACTCTTTAACCTCTTAGGCTAAGATACTTACTAGCTTTTCTTCATACAACAAATTCGAACATATATCCACTTCTTAAGCTAACAACACAATTGTTGGACATCTTAAGATAGATATATGGAACACATCATGAATTTACTATAACTTGGGGGGTAAAGCTAGTCCATAAGCTAATGGACCCATATGTTCTGTTATCTCGTATAGCCTAATAAACCATGGACTTAGCTTACCCTTCTTGCCAAATCTTAACACTTTTTTCCATGGAGATACCTTAAGAAAAACTTTATCACCTACTTCATACTGAATGTCTTTTCTCTTTAAATCCACATAAGACTTTTGTCTATTTGAAACAGCTTTAAGTCTATCTCTGATAATCTTTACTTTTTCCCCCGTATCCTTAATTAAATTTGGCCTCATAAGCTTGTTCTCAATAAGCTCACTCCAATATAATGGTGTTCTATATCTCCTCCTATATAGGGCTTCATAAGAAGCCATACCTAGACTTGTTTGGTGACTATTATTATAGGCAAACTTTGCCAAAGAGAGATAATAGTCCCAACTACCTTTAAACTCTATGGAATAACTTCTCAACGTATCCTCCAGAGCTTAGATAACCCTCTCTAATTCATTATCCATTTGTGGATGAAATGTTATGCTAAAACTGAGTCTAGTTCCTAAAGCATTATGGAGTTTCTTCCAAAACCTTGATGTAAACCTAGGATCTGAATAAAAAATGATGGAAGATGACACCCTATGTAACCAAAATATCTCATCAATATACAGCTTTGCCAACTTTTTTAGAGAGAAATCCATCCTCACTAGAATAAAGTGCACTAACTTAGTCAATCTATCAACCAAAACCCATATAGAGTTGCACTTATTCCTAGTCATCGGTAGCTTAATACAAAATCCAAGGTAACTTGGTCTCATTTCCATTCTAGAATTACTATAAGATGAAGCAATCTAGATAGAACTTGTTGCTCAACCTTAACTTGCTAACAAGGCATCTGGTCATGAAATTAGCTATATCTTTCTTCATGCCTAGCCACTAATAAACTATCTTTAAGTCTTGATACATCTTAGTAATACCAGGATGCATAGCATGTAGAGCATTATGGACTTCTTACAAGATCACTATCTCAAATCCTCACTGTCAGGCATATAATGATAGTCATGATAATATAGATAACTATCATCCTTAATTTGGAACTCAGTAGGCTTTCCCTCTTGAATAATGCTTATAACATTCTAAAATCTATGATCATCCTTTTGAGAATCCTTGACTTGCTACAACAAACTTAGTTTAACCTGAAGCTTAGCTAACAAACCCTTATCATTAAGTAATTTTAAACTGATATTCATCACTTTTTAGGCTGATATAAGCTTTTTGCTCAATGTATTTGCCATTACATTGGCCTTCCCTGAAAGATAGTCAATAAGGTAATCGTAGTCTTTTATTAACTCCATTTATCTCCTTTGTCTCAAATTTAACTCCTTCTGAGTCGAAAGATACTTCAAACTTTTGTGGTCAGTGTAGACATACCATCTCTCTCTATATAGATAATGCCTTTAAATCTTTAATGCAAACACAATTGCTGCCAATTCCAAATCATGAGTGGGTTAGTTTTTCTTATGAGGTTTCAATTGTCTTGAAGCATAGGAAACTACCTTGCCTTCCTACATAAGTACACACCCTAACTCATTCAAGGAAGGTCACTATAAATGGCAAACTTTTTCCCTAAAATCAACTGAAATAAAATTAAAGCCTGTATCAACATGCTCTTGAGCTTTTCAAAGCTCTCCTAGCACTTGTTATCCTATACAAACTTGGCATTTTTCCTCAGAAGATGTGCCATAAAGGCTATAATCAAAGAAAATCCTATACCAAACCTCCTATAATAACTTATCAAACCTAAGAAACTTCTAATCTCTGTAGTATTTTTGGGTGGTTTCCATTCTATCACAGCCTTAACTTTATTGGGATCTACCTCAACATTTATAAAATAGTCCTCAAATGCTTAGCATGATCATCCTAATTCTTTAAATACATAAGAATGTCATCTATGAAGACCATAACAAACTAATCCAAAAATGGCCTAAAGATTCAATTCATGAGATCCATGAATGTTGTTGGTGCATTGGTTAACCTAAACAACATTAGCAAGAACTCATGATGGCTATATCTCGCCCTAAAAGCTATGTTGTGCACATGCACCTCCTTTACCATTAGCTACTAATACCCGAATCTAAGATCAATCTTAGAGAAAACACCTGCCCCTCTAAGTTAATCAAACAAATCATTGATCTATGGTAAAGGGTATTTATTCATTATGGTAACTTAGTTTAGCTATCTATAGTTAACATATAACTTCAAGGAACTATCCTTCTTCTTGACAAATAGAACTGCTGCTCTCTAAGGTGAAACACTTGATCAGATAAAACCCTTATCCAAAAGCTCTTGTAATTGTAACTTAGACTCTTTTAACTCTATAGGATCTATCCTATATGGAGGTGTGGAAACTAGTGCTGTGCTTGGCAACACATCAATACCAAACTCTAGCTCCTTTTCTAGAGGTAAACCAGGTAGCTCTTCTGGAAAAACATCCTCAAATTTTGATACAACTTACATCTTACTTATATTAGGCTATTCCTTTCTAGTGTCAATAACATGAGCCAAATACACTTAGTAACCTTTCCTTATCAACTTTCTTGCCATAACTATAAAAATAACATTAAACATATAGTCCAATCTTTCACCTATAACTGTCACTTTTATATCATCACTAGCTTAGAGTGTGATCCTCTTCTTGCTATAGTCCACGACTACATGATGCTTAGACAACCAATCCATGCCTAAGATAAGATCAAACTCATGGAAAGGTAACTCATTAAGGTTAGCAAAAAAATAATGCCATTGAATTGACAAAGGACAATCTCTATAAACTTTATCAATAACAACATGCTAGCCTATTGAATTACTAACCATAATCTCAATATGAAGTCTTTTTAATACTAAACCCTAATCTAAAGCCCGTGCAGTGTAGATATAAAGGTGTGTGGACCTTGGGTCTATAAGTGCTAAAGCAATTAAATCAAAGAGTTGAAAAGTACCCACTATAACATTTGATACATCCACATCCTCTCTAGCCTAAATAGCATATTGCTTGGCTGGAGCTCTACTCTCTGACTTGTCCTTATGTCTACCCTCAGCTCGATCTCTGGTATCCTTCTTATCTCTTCTCTAAGAAAATCTATTGGCTTCTTAGGATAATCCCTCTATAAGTGAACTTTAGAGCATAACCCCAGCATACTCCTAGTAAAGTCTTCCAATATATACCCTAATGCTTCTTATTATAGTGCTCACATTAAGGCTAAAGAGTACTACTAGCTATAGATCTTAAAGCACATGAAGTTTTAGTCTGCTATTTAGACTATGCTTTAGATCTTTGTCTTGACTTCTAAGTCTAATTTTATTTATGAGTCTATTATTGCTTGGACTCATCATTCTTTAGTCTCTTATCATATGTAGATACTTAACTACCCTGATCTTATCTAAAGGACCTCTTCCTTTGGAAGCCATCTTTTTTCTCCTATAGCTTGTTAACCAACTCTACTGACTGGCATGTAGTAACCAAAGCAAAAAAAATTCCCGAATTTAATAGGAAGAATTTGGAGCATAATGTTAAGTTTTAGCGTTATCTTGAACTTTTTATAGCATTTTTCTTTTGTGGCAATAATAGCTCTAACATACCTAATGAGCCAGGCGAATTCCTTCTCATACTATGATATAGTTCTATTCCTTTGCATTAGATTCATAAATTCCTATCTCTTCAAATTAAGAAAATGCTCTATGATATACTTTTTCTAGAATTCATAAAGAAATAACTCCCATGTTAGATCCTCTAGAGCCTTATGCTCTATAATAGTCTCTTATGACTTAATAACTTCTTCTAACAATATAGAAGTGGCACAATCAACATACTCCTCCTAAGCACATATAAGCTACTACATAATCTATAATATCTATCCAACTCATACTCAGCTCTGTTGGATCCCTTATTCTCCTCTCTATTAAAAAACTCACCTCTATTCTTTATCATTCTCTTCAATTAAGACTTTTGTATAGGTTGATGTCCTGGCTGAGTTGGTAAAGGTACTACTAGATGAATCATAGCAATAGTAGCAGCATCAGCTGTAGCAATAACATCAGATGGTTACTTCTTCAATGCCATCATATGCTCAAACTAAATAGGTTACCCTTATGATCCTTATGCTACATGCCTAGCAACACTGGATGTTATACACTCAGTCATAGTAGCACCTTGTTCCATAGTAGTCAGAGCATGGCTCTCAACCTTCTCATCATTTCAAGGTGTACTTTGAGTCATCCACAAATTTATAGGCAAAAGAAATAGATTATAAGCCTTGATATGTAAAATTTAGTGATGTATAGTTTTAACTCCTATAACACTCTTATGTAACCCATAATTATAAAGGAACACCTAAATTAGAAGCTTTGATAGAAACAAATGTGACACCTTATACTTATTCTTGATATTAGACAAAAATAAGGAGCGACATACCACTAATATTCAAATAACACTATATGAAAATCCAATAATGAATTTAAAACCTTTCTTCTTATGAAAACATACTTTACATGTTTAATGTGATTAAAAAATGAATTATAAAAAAATACAATTTTTTAGGTTATACTAATGGGGTTCTTATGTCAAAAATCTTGCAATATAACGGTTGTACTGGGACTCTATCTCAAATAGTAACCTACCAAAATAAGCACTTTTATAAATTATCATTTCATTCTAACAACTTTTAGGTCTATCTGGCCCTTGAACAACATATAACAAGGTAACATTCCACAAGCATGTATAAGGAAAAGATATCATACAAGTGATGCAATCTTGTTAAAGCTTTTAAAGAAAAGAAAAAAAAATTAAAAGTATGTTTAATAAGTTTTACAAAGCATAATTACATAATATAGATTAGGCATAATCCCTTAATCCACACAAGAATGCTATCATACTAATTACATCACAACAATTATAACAAAAAAATTAAAAAAAAACCCTAAAAGGTAGCTTCTTAATCTCCTATGGTACCGAGGTTTTCACTTTAATCTATGTTCCTTTAGCCTATGCATCATAAAAAATAAACAAAATGCACTAAGCTTTCACTTAGAGGTGAATCCAATGTAATATATGTTTTTTGTCATACAATAATGCAATACACAAAATTCACATCTTTGTGATCATGGCAATAAGTTAAAAACATATATTTTAACTATATCTACATGGCTTAATAATCAAATCTTACATACATATATGGGCTTAAATTAAAATTCCAAAGTGTTTCAATTTATATAATAGAAAATTTTAGCCATCACTTACAAAAATTCATAAGATCCCAAAACATTTCATTATGCTTATATTTCGTTAATCCTTTATCTTTACATAGCAATCCATTCTTTCTCATAGCATAAATTAATCATAAATACCCACACACATCATGCATGTGTTGGGCACCACAAACTAAAGGCATACATCATTCCAATTATTCACAATTCAATTCAAAAATATAACATTTCCACGCATACATACTTTATACAAAACACATATTAAATATTAAACATTAATTACATAACACCATAATGGCATTTAAAATTAATGTATAAGCATATATTTAGTTGGATTCACACACCAAATACAAAAATACATCAAAATACTATAATTACACTTTCTTCTTGCCTTTTGAACCAACCGATCTCACTTTTTTTACATGCACAATTAAATGTTCATTTTAGAAAATCTATAATAAATCTAATATAACTTTAAAAATAAAAAATAACTACTATATATACTTATTATTAAGGAAAAATAAAAACCAAAAAAAATCTAAAATAGGTCAATATTCCTCCATACCTTAAATACTCAATTTCTCTTGATAAAAGCTTTCTTCATGGCTTTTAACACCATAAACTCTCTTAATCCATGTTGGCATAGGGCTTAAAGGTGATTGAATAAAGTTAATTTAGTGAAGGAGAAAGAAAAATAAATTGTTTGGCTTCTTAGTGTGGCATCAAAAAAGGAGGAAAGGAGTGGCTAATGGCTTTAACAAGTGTGGCCCATATTTGACCATATTTATATGTTTTAAAATGAATGGCCATGATCAACTTAGTCTAAGATCAATTGTCACCAAAATTCCCTTATTTAAAAATCCCTTTAAAAATCAAATTTTCACCATTTTAACTTAATTTAACAGCACTTAAAAACCCAATAAACTTTTAAAATATAATCCTTAAACCAAATAAAAAGCTGCACTCAAAAATCTCAAAAACCTGATAAAAACATAATTTAATACCTTCGCCAGATTTGGAAAAAAATGTTTCTTGATATTTAAAAATTCCAATTTTAGTGCCAAAAAACTATTTGGATTTTTTAGGTTTGAGGTTGTATCGATCCTAATTTATTTTGAGCAAAAATTGAATTACTTTATGGTTTAGCTTTGCTTATGGCAATATTCATAAGACATTATTGCAAAATCTTTTTTTTTTTCATTTCTAACTAGCTTAATAACTTCACATTAACTGCAAATTTTGCCCAAAATTCTTTTACAATTAATACTTCATGTTGGTCAAATTAATGTGACTCAGGTTTTGAGAAACACTATTAATCCTAAGAAGTACTATTCATAAAATTTAGGATTTTCGGGATGTTACATCTTATCTTAAGCCGACACTCTTACATGGTAGAATTATCCAATTGGTTGCCCATAAAATCCATGGTCTTGACACTTTCTAGATATATCTTTTAAAGATCTTATAGAGCTAGTGGTGGCTATACTAGTAGAGGAGGTAGAGCAGCAATAACTGTAGCTTGTCTTAATAGCTTTACCATCTATTAGAGAAGAGCAAGTTATGCTTGTGCTATTTGAGCTGCATGCCTAGCATCACTGAGAGTCATTGTCTTTGCCCTAATAGTCTTTTGTCAACTTATAGTCATAGCATAACTCTCAGCTTCCACATCACTAAGTGTGGTAGGTGTACTCATCTTTGATTTATAGGAAAAAAATAACATAGAATAAGTCTTAGGACTGTATTGTTATGCGATGCATGATCTTAAACCTAAGCCACTCATATATAACCCTTATATACTAAGAAATACCTATAATTATTACAAAATAGATAAGGAATGTCACACAAAGTGATATATGATATTCTTTGGTGAAAAACCATTATAAATTAAAACCATATTATTTTATTTCAAAACATATATTGTATGCATAAGTTATAAAAATACAATTTTCCAAAAATGGTTTTCGTTTACTGTTTGGGGTCCTCATTACAAAATTTCTACAGCATAACTACTATACTGGGCACTATTCCAAATAGTAATCTGCATAAAAATAGAACTTCTAAAATATCTTAACACAACTCATCATCATCTGGATCCATTTAACACTCTAACTCAACTCAGCACACTTAATCTCAACATTCATTAGGCATACAAAAGATAGAGATATCATACAAGTCATACATTACCAACCAAACTCAAACAAACAAATTATTATGCATTATTAGTGAGTTACAAAAATATTTACATCATGTATTAGGTCCAATCCCTCAAATTACACAAGAGTACAACTACAAGAGTAGATTAATGATTATAAAAAAAAAACAAAAGAATCATCTCTTAATAACTAATTAATATTTAGGCTTTAACTCTAATATGATTTATTTAACATATGCTATGCAAAATAAAGTGATGGGCTAAATGAATTCCTAGTGGTGTATTCAATTTAACTTATGCATGTTCATATGTACATTATGCAATAACTTTATCCACATAGAAATTAACATCATGATTAGGAGCATGTAATAATACAATAATCAACACAACAATTTATAAAGCGTATAATCATTTTCCATGTAAAAATGGAAACTACTAGGTCATTAATAAGCTTAACTTTAGCATGGGTGTAAAATTTATTTTATATAATATCATTCTTATATACAAGTTGAAATATTAATTTTATGTCTAGACCTAAAAGATAACAAATCAAAACTAGATAATAGGACTAATGGTGCCGAAGGCCATACTATTTTACTTAAAGGCCATACTATTTTTCCTAAAGGCCATACTAGATTGCTCGTATGCCAAATTGTACTAAGGGTACCTAAGCAGTTGCTATAACTCCCTAGTTGATCAGTCAACCTATCAAATCTAGGTTGTCTAATCATATGGGGCACCATTATTATACTTCAAGTTTCACCATTTTTAAGAATTTTATAATGAGATTCATATATCATTTTATCAATATATGACTAAATGGGGAAACAAAGGCTTAAGTGCTCATAAACATTCTTCATTAATAACATATATTGTTATGGCATACACATAAATAATCACATTTATGGTCATTATTCCATCGATTCATGTTTTATATAAAGCATCATCCCATATGGCTCAAAATCATTAACTCAACCACAATTATAAGCTTAATATTTGGTCTTAACAAATTTGGCCATACCATTATGCCATACACAATATAAGCATTTTAATATTTTATGGTAATACCATTTCAATATTTCCACTTTAGCTGCACTTATCTTATTTTAGCATCTCATTAGAACTCACATATATGTTCAAATGCAAGTGGTATAATCAAATGAAATTATGAAATGCTCATATGTCTATTCGGCCTTATCATTATTTAGAACAAATAAACCCTTAATTCTATCATATTACACAACATAGGCATATATCTCATGTTTTCACAAATTAAGGTATCGAGTATATTCATTCATCACATATACATATAATTTAACATGCTTACAACACATATCACCTGACACATGCCATAACTCTATTTTGTATAACCAAATGATCAATTTTTAGCCTCATAGGGATTTTGGCCACTACTTTAATCACTCCTAAACCATCTCATTCTTCATCATATCATCAAATTATGTACAACACCTAATCATTGGCATTATAATAAATATAATATACTAATTCTATATCATTGGCATTTATGACATAAACCCTTACACATACTAAATGTCAACATAATCACACAATATGCATAA
This sequence comes from Hura crepitans, assembly GCA_948208565.1. Classification (NCBI taxonomy): domain Eukaryota; kingdom Viridiplantae; phylum Streptophyta; class Magnoliopsida; order Malpighiales; family Euphorbiaceae; genus Hura; species Hura crepitans. The sequence continues at coordinate 1,288 of CANXYI011230567.1, read as the reverse complement.
GTCAAGTTGTATATGCTTACTATGGGTCAAAATAAACCACTAAACCTTAGCTATGCCTTATCTTTCCCTTTTCTTGCACCTTGGCTAAATTTCCTTTACAACCTTAAATAGGCTTATTATCAAATAATTTGTATAAAATGATACAATGCTTTAAAATTAAAACTAACTTAATAAAACTTCACTTGTGCATCTTAAGGACCTTAAAAAATATAGAAACTTAAAAACACTTGCTCAAATAAAAATTATCACTATTCACTCCATAGCCATTCCTTGAAATTTTCTCATCCTTTCTTGATTTTCCACTTCAAATGTGTTCTAGGAGTGATAAAGGGGGTAGATTGATGGTTTGGATATGTAGGATTTGTGGTGGATTGAAGAATTAAAGAGAAGAAAAAGCATGAATAGTGGTCCCTAATGGCATCAGATTAGAGTAAAGAAAGGGGAAGATGTTAGCTGCCTACTATTCCTCCTTTGACAATTTTTAAGTCATCAATTAACCATTGACATTGACAAATTAATAAAGGGTTAAAATCTCTCTAATTTCCATCCAATGGGCACCACTATTAGCACCTTTTCCCATTTTTCTTTGATTTATTCCATCCCCAAAGTTAACCTTTAATTGACACTCTAAATATCATATAAAATCATGCAAACCAGCCTTATCAACCTTGGGAAAATTGATCTAAAAAATGTAGAAAAATTAAAATTAAAATCATAATTTAATGCACACACAATTTTAGAAAAAATACTTCATGATATTTAAAAATTCCAATTCTAATGCCAATGGAATATTTAGAATATTTAAGTATTAGGTTGTATCGATCCTAAAATTTTTGAGAAAAAATTGAATATTTTATAATTCAGCTAAAACTAGGTCACTATTCACATGACACTCCCTTAAAATCTTAACAATCATTTTAACCATATAAATGACTTTGTTTTCATTCTAAAATTTATCTAAATTTATATTATGATTAATACTTTCACTTAGTAAAGTTAATGTGACCCGAGTCTTGAGAAATACTATTCACACCATCATCAAACCTGAATAAGGAATGACACAAAAATCGATATTCGAACTTATAAAAACTATTATAAATCAAACCTTATTGAAAATGCATTTTAACACTTTGTAAATCCTTAAAATGTGAATTATCAAAAATAGTTTTAGTGGGTTTACTATTAGGGTCCTCACGTCAAAAATTTGGCCATATAACAGTTGTCCTACGATACAATCAAAAATAATAACCTATCATAAAAAACATTCATTATATCAATCACACATCAT
>CANXYI011230528.1:0-11431 GCA_948208565.1 Hura crepitans | reverse complement strand
ATCTATGAATGCTAGATAGCAGTACACCAAGTAAAATATTGTTTGGTTGAGTTATAGATTAAATAAGATTTTAGACAACAAATAAAGGAGGCATAAGGTAGAGATCAGTCATTGATAAAGCTGGAAAGTAAAGTTAAAGAGGGGAAGGCACTAAGATTTGACTTGAATTAGGATGGATGTCTATATTATAAAGGCAGGTTGTGTATACCTAGTATAGATAACCTGAGGTTATAGATCTTAAAGGAGGCATATAAAACTGCTTATTCTATACACCTTGGTAGTACTAAGATGTATTTGGACCTAAAACCTTAGTATTAGTTGTCGAGTATAAAGAGAGATATGGTAGAGTATGTTGCTAGATGTCTAACATGTCAGCAAGTAAAAGCTAAGCATCAAGTTCCTTCTAGATTGTTGTATTCTATAGCAATACCAGAATGGATGGATTTTGTAATATGATTGCCTATGACTAGAGGTAAATGTGATACTATGTGGATGATTATTGACAAACTAACTAAGATAGCTCACTTTATCCCTATTAGAATGGACTACTTATTAGAAAAATTAGCTAAATTGTATATTGATGAGATTGTCTAATTCATGGTGTACCTATGGCAATCATTTCTAATGGAGATCCTTGATTCACTTCTGGGTTCTAGATGAAATTGCATAAAGCCTTAGGCACTAAACAGACCTAAAGTACAACCTTTTACCCTCAGACAAAAGGGCAACCAAAAAGAGTGATATAAGTGCTTGAGGATATGTTGTGTAGCTATGCTATTGAATTTGAAGTAGCTGGGATCAATACCTATCTCTAGCTAAATTTACCTACAATAATAGCTATTAGACTATTTTAGGCATGCCCTATATAAAGCATTATATGGTAAAAGGTGTAGAACTTGTTTGTGTTGGAGTGAGATTGGGAAGAACAAGATATCTAGAGTTGATTTGATTAGAGATGTAGAAGAAAATTTTAAGACAATCAGAGAAAGATTAAAAGCTACAGTTAATAGGCAAAAATCCTTTGCTAATCTAAAGTGGAGGGATATTGAATATACTATTGATGAGAAAGTATTCTTAAAGGTGTTTTCATGGAAAAATGTCCTTATATTTGGGAAAAAGGGAAGTTGAGCCCCAAATTCATTGGACCTTATGAAAATCAAAGAAAGAGTGGGACCTTTAGCATACAGACTAGCTTTGGTATCTGAATTATCATATATTTATGATGTGTTTCATGTCTCAATGCTGAGGCAATATAGATCAAATCCCTTCTACATAGTTCTAACAACAAATGTTGATATATAGCTAAACTTGAGCTACGAAGAAGAACCAACATAAATCCTGGCTAGAGAGGTGAAATAATTGAGGAATAAAGCCATTCCCTTAGTTAAAGTACTCTAGAGGCATCATAATGTAGAAAAAGCTGCATAAGAGCTTGAAGACCAGATGATGGCTCAGTATCTACACTTTTTCACTCCAAGTAATTTTGAGGATGAAATTTCTTAAGAGGGGAAAAATTGTAATGCCAGTAAGTCAAATCTTTGTGAACAATACCACTAAGGCTGAAAAGTGTTCCTAGAGTGTCGAATCACCTTTACGAGGCTCAAGGCAGGTGTACTAGTCATGAAACTTTAAAGGGCCATCAAATGATGAAATTGACTTAATTTAAAGATTTAGCAGAACTAATAAATTATTTTAGGCTATAATCTAGTGGGTTGTAGGCTCAAATGGAGTCAGGCTAGGAATGACCCAGGATGTGCTTGGATAGACCTAAGAATACCATACCTTGAAGGTTAAAAATTGCCTTAAGTCCATTGGTAAAAGAATTTTAGAATTTTTGAGGTTGCTTGCAAATTTTCTAAATTTTGAGATTTGCACATAAATTGAGGGTAGTTGGTTAACTATCTTGTCGATAGAATTTGGCTGTGAAATTTTTTGAGCCTCTAAATAGGACTAATCGAGGATTTTTAAAATAAATTTGATGATTTTTGGAGGTCTGTGCCATTTTTAAAAATTCCCCAAAGTTTTTTTATCAAAATCGAGCTTTTTTTGGATGCTCAAGTGGCATGTGACCCCATTTGTGCCACCTCAACCACTATAAATAAGCCTTCATGGCATCTAAGTGGCTACATGTCCAATGTCACTCACTACCCTTTCTTTTCTTCTTCTTTCTTCCTCTACTAGCCCGACACCATTTTCCCCTTGCTTCCACCATTTTTTCTCCTTTTTGTAAGCTTTTCTCTTGCCAATTGCCACTAGAAATCATGATAATGTGTTAAAAATTGAATTGTGAAGCAATTGGGAGCCACAGGAGTCCCTAAAGCTCAAAGAAATTCAAGGTGTGTGCAAGTGTATGTCAAAGGAGTTTAAGAGATAATTTCTTATGTGTAAGTGATTCCATCCTTTTTAATTTATTTCCTCCAAGATATAGTGATTTTAAAAATGCATATAGTCTTAGAATTTGATTTTGAGACTTGTGTGATTTTTTAAGGAACTTTGAATGTGTAGTGGTTTGCATGGAAGCTAAGGCCAAATAAGGTGCAATTCGACTTTCGGCCAGCAAGAAGTGAAGAATCAATCTCCTTTGGTAGTGAGGTATGTGAATTTAAGACATTCAAAGAATGGATAATGAAATTCCTATGTAATAAGATTATAATCCTTGTATAAAAATGGTGGAAAATGTAGCTAATGTGTGTGAATTGATGAATTAAGCATGTGCTTATATGTGGAATGCATGCTTGGAATGGTAATTTGTTGAAAATAATACATGGAAAGGCTTGGTCCTCATTTAACAGAGAGGCATGTATGGGCTTGTGTGTGTGTATATGGCTTGCTATGGTCATTTTAGTAAGGGTTCCAAAGTGTTCAACATGTATTGTGTGAATTATGCTTGTATGTAGTGAATTTGGGATAGGCACTATTAGGCCTCAGTATGGTCAAGAGGGTTGCTTGGCATGGAGGATTGGGGTGTGAATAGTTACCATGGCAATTGGTGTGGGAATTGGCTTGTTAGTGATGACATCTTAGTTATAGGTGAATAAATTTTTGAATAAGGCTTGTTTGTGTGTGCACTAAGTGTGGCCGAGGCATGTCTAAGGTGTACATTAGCCTAAGTTACATAGCAATGGCATGGTGTGTGTGTAAGCATGCTTCTGTGATGTTAAAATATGTGTATGTATGCTTGAATGTGATTGAAATCACGTGTGTGGCAATTTAGGGGACATTGGCTAAAAGGTATGCAAGGCTAAATGGCATGAAAATAAGGTAAGACATAACATGTATATGTGTGTGGTTAGGCATGACATATTTGGCATGGTTTTTAAAATGTTTATATAGCATCACCTAGGTGAATATGTATGACTATTAAGGCATGAAATTAATATATTATAAGTTACCTTTTTATGGTTAGGAAAGGGTTTAAAAATAAACATGAAATTTTCTTGTGATAACTTAGTAAAAGTGACCTTAAAATGGACTAGTTTTGGCATGAAAATGGTACCTTAAATTGAACCAATTTGCAATATTTATGTGACATGGGATGGAAGCCACTTTTATGTTAATTGGAGATGTACTTTTGAGATTGGCTTTAGGCCTATGAAAGTGTATGGTAATAAGTGCAATTAGCACTGAAAAATGGATTGGAAAAGGCCTAAAATGAACCTAAAATGGTCACTACAAAATTGTTAATTGACTTATAACTTCCGTAAATATGAATTTTGGGACTGTTTGAAATGATTTCTTAATATGTGTATAAATCAGCCAAAATAATGGAGTAGGCTAAACTTAAAATGGCTTTAATTATGTCTAAGACATTGCCCTAAAATATTATAGAAAATTGACCTATAATTGTCCGGTAGAGCTAAAATTGACCTGTAACTGTCTAAGTAAAAAATCAATTGTTTAATAAAAATTATAACTAACTATTTTGAACTTGCAATATTATAAAAAGATGATTAGTAAAGAAATAAACTTAAAATGAAGTCAAATGGCCCATTAGTTTTAGACCCATTGGATGGTTGATTGGTCAACTTATAAATTAGCAGCTGTTAGACTGTTTGTTTATTAGACTGGTCGATGTAGTAGCCAAGGTTCATAATTGGGCCACTGCACTAGCCTGTAGGGCATACCAATATATTGCTAGCATTTTTGTCTGTGTTTCATACGAGGCTGGTGTAATGGTGAAGGTCCCTAAGGGGGCTACTACACTAGTTTGCTAGGTAGACTAGGATAAATAATTTGACATGATAAATTGCCATTGGCAAGTCTACAGGCTGATCCTTATGCATAGTTGCTTATTTCTAGGAGGTTCCTATGAATTGATCCCTTTGCTTATATCAGGCTGATGCAGTGGTTTGGGTCCAAAATGTGGACCATTGCACACTTTTTGAGTTCCTTTTAAGTCTAGTGTCTATAAGTGTCATTTATCTAGTTAGGTCTATGAAATAGAATTAAAGCAAAATAAAATACAAGTCTAGAATGATTAAAGAAAACTTTTAATGATAAATTTAATAAATAAAACACAATGGCATTTTTGTAATTTTGAAGTAAGCATGGCATATCAATTGAATGGCATTAGTCACCTAGCATATCACCCACACACTATATCTAGACCATTGTATTATGTTTGCTTGTGTCTGTTAATGTATGTGGCATGGTTTGAATGGTTTAAATTTAACACTGAGTTTTATACATTGAGCAGTGGTGTTGTTGTGCGCAAGTAGAAAGGATAAGCAGACCAACCTCAGAGATTGTGCAGTGTTGTAATACAAGTTTTGAATGGTAAATAGAGTTTCTTTCTTTTTGGGGTGGCACTCATGTAAATATTGTAGGTATAGGTCAACATGCTTAGAAGCTACCTTGTTTGTATATGTCTATAATTATAAGTACTAAGAGTGTTGTACTTAATCAAGTGGCTTGATGAATGACTTTATATATGATCTTTGATGAATATGGGCCTGAGGCCCTGCATGCTGCTGTGTGTGACTGATATGTGTTGTATGTTTGATTACTAAAAGGGTCCAAAAGGAGGTTGATGGATAATATTGCCTTTAGAAGTGCTTTTATAGGTGATTTTTTTTCAAAATGTACTTAGGTAGCCGTTGTGCTGCCCAGTTTTTTTTTAAACTTAAGAGGGGTCCATTAAAGGAATTGTAATATGTAATTGACATGATAAGTCAGTATGTGGAGTCAGATACCTAATTTAGGACTAATCTAATAAAATATTTAGATTTTAGTAAGTGTTAAATGAGTACACCCAAGGGTAATCTAAGGATAGGTGACTTATAGGAAGTGTACTGTGACACCCCCTACCAGATTCCTTAAGAAACCCAACAAGCGATGCACTTCCTGACAGGTCACCCATCCTAGGATTGCTTTAGAGGCAAACTCCTTAAAACTTATGGACTATTCTAGAACTCCATCTGATTTAGCTTAAATGCCCAATCTAATCTTTAAACATATTCCTACATGGTTTGACAAACTCAGAAAAAAAAACCATTTATAGACACTTTCCAAGTCACAGAAAATTGGGCAGCATAACTGCTACCTGGCTAACATACCAAAAATTTTTTCAACTAATAAAAACACTTCTATAGGTAAACAATCCATAAACCTCCAACTAGACCCTTTTTGTCCCACTAGTTAACATCAGCACACATCAGATAGATATTAGAACCATACACACATTGCATCAAGCTTATAGTTATCAAAACCACAAGCGATCCATAAAACCATAACACTTAGTTATATATATGCTGTCTAATTTTATATACAAACATAGCAGCTTCTAAGCATGCTAACCCAAACCTACAGGATTACATGAATGTCACGAGTAAAAAGAAAAACAATTCTCTTTATCCTTCAACAATTGTATGCCTACACTGCACGATCACCAAGGCTAGCCTGCTTATCCTTATTACCTATGCACCACAACATGGGTACACTAAGTATAAAACTCAGTAGTGAATTTAAACCATTTAAAACTTGCCATATGCATTGACACACACATGCAAGCCTAAAATAATGGTCTGGTAGTGTGTGAGCAACATGCCAAATGATTGATGCCATTCAGGTGATATGTCATATTTTCTTTATAATTACCAAAATGCCATTGGGGTTTATTTATTAAATTCATCATTAAGAAGTTTCATCAATTATTTTAAATTTACATTTTACATAATTTTAAGTCCTTTTCATACGCTCAACTAGATAGACAACACTTACAGACACTAGACCAAGAGGGAATTGAAAAATGTGTAGTGGCCCACATTTTGGACTCTCACTGCTACATTAGCCTAATATGGCCATAGGGATCAATTCTTAGGAACCTCCCAAAGGGAAAAAAATACTAAGTAAGTTTGCATAGGAATCAGTCTATAGACCTCTTAAGGGCATTGATCATGTCAAATAATTCCTCCGGGTCTGCCTAGTAGACTGATGCAGTGGCCCCTCTATAGACCTTCATCATTACACTAGCATAGTTTGAAATATAGTTAATAATGCTAGCAAGTAAAAGTTTTTGCCTTGTAGACTAGTGTAGTGGCTCAATTATGAACGTCGACTACTACACTAGCCCGATCCAATAAATAGACAGTCTAGCAATTGCTAATCCTTAAGTTGACCGGTCAACCCATCAAGTGGGTGTTTAACTAATGGGCCATTTGACTTTATTTTAAGTACATTTCTTTACTGATCATCTTTTTATAATATTACAAACTAGCAAATAGATAGGTAAATTTTTATCAAGCAGTCAATTTTTGACTTGGATAGTTACAGGCCATTTTTAGCCCTGTCAGGCAATTATAGGTAAATTTTTCTATCACATTTGAACTCATTTCTTAAAGCATAATTAAAAAGAATTAAATAAAGTCTAGCTTATAATTTTGCCTTTATTATTCACATGCTAGGCAGTTAATTTAATTATAATCCCAAAACCATTTTTAATCGAACATTTATAGGTCATTTTGCCTATTTGCGATTGCTATATTAAGTTCATTTTTGGTCATTTTTCAGTGCCAATTGGACTAAAAATCAACCATATCCATAGGCCTAAAGCCAAGCTCAAATAAGTACGTCAAATTGCCATACAAATGACTTCCATGCCAAATTAGATGAACATCACAAGTTAAGTCACTTTAGGGTACCAATTTCATGCCTAAAACTATTTTAGTTACAAATCCATTTTTCAAGCCATTTCAAGCCAATTTCATGTTTAATTTTTAACCTTTTTCTATCTTTTAAAAGTGTCTCAATTGCTATTCACTCCAAGCCATACTAAGCATGCATATTCACCTAAATCATGCCATACAAGTAATGCCACATTCATGCCACTAATGTCATGCCATTACATATATATATGCTAGTTAGACCATAACTCATTTTCATGCCGTTTTACCTTGCAAAGCTCTCAGCCAAAAGCCTTAATTTGCCTTACACATGCTTTCAATCATAGTCAAGCACACATATACACATTTAAACATCACACAAACATGCCTACACATATATTATGCCTTTACCATGCAAACTAAGGAAGCATACAACTTGAATCATGCCTTAACCACATTACACACACACACACACACAAAAGCTTTATTTCAACAATCTCTTTGCCTACACCTAAATGCCATCAATGGCAAGCCATATTCCATACCATATGCTAAGTACTCATGCCATACACTTAGCCTACCCACCAATAAACCTTTCAACCAAATGAAGGCGCACCCTAAAACTCTTAATTCTCACCATATACATATATATTTAAAAAAATTTTATGTCATATACCTTAAATATCATGCCATAACACCATAACAAGCTGTACACACACACATGCACAAGCATAAAGCTCTCTACCAAAAGGACAACTTGCCTTTCTACATGTTCCTTTGCTTAAATCAACATTCTATCCATACCTCACATATAAAATTAGCTTACGTATGTAACTAAATCACTAATTCACACACATTAGCCATAAACAACACCATTTCCTTATAAGAAATCCTAACCTATCACATACAAATTCAATCATTCATGCCTTAAATTCACTTACCTAACTATCAAAGAAGTTGGATGCTTCACTTTAAGCTTAAAAGAGACCACAAAACACCTCATTACTTATTTTTCTCCATTCATGCCAATATCATTTCAAAAACCCACCAAAAATCAAACACACCACTAAATTAAATTCCAATCATATAGGTGTTCTTAAAATCATCAAATACCTTAGGAAATAAGAAAAAAAATAGCTGAAACACTAACATATCAAAAGTTTCCCTTTTAGTCCTCTTTAATCTAAACTTTAGCTTTCTTAAATTTTCTTGCAATTTAGGGAATTTTTTGGCCTCTAACACCTTTACAACTCAATTATTAATGTAATTAAGGGATTTATAGTGGTAATGGGAAAGGGAAAAGGTTGAAAATTAAGCAAAAAAAGGTGGCCTCCAAGGGGAAATGGCATTAAGAGGAAGAAGGAAGAAAAAAGAAGGAGAAGGTAGGAGGGTGAGTGGATACGGCCAAGTGGCCATTTAGCATTGAATAGGTTTTATATAGTGGTTCAGGTGGTAGGGCCCACATGCCACCCGAACAACCCAAAATTGCTAAATTTTGGTAGAAGCTTTAAGGAATTTAAAAAAAATCACTTGGACTTCTAAAAATCATCACATTTCTTTTAAAAATCCTATATTAATCCCATTTAGAGTCTCATAAAATTTCATGACCAAATTCCACCGACGGGATAGCTAACCAATTACCTTAGTTTACGTGTAAAACCTAAAAATTAAGAAAATTAGCAAATGCCCATAGAATTAAAAAATTCTTTCACTAATAGACTAAGGGCAAATTTTTAACCTTTACAGTATGCCATTTTTAGGTCTGTTCGGGCATATCCTAGGTTGTTCCTATCTCCACTCCATGTGAGCCTATTACCCATTAGATTACATCCTAAAATAATTTTTTTGTTCTGTTAAATCTTTAAATTAAGTCAATTTCATCATTTTATGGCCCCTTAAAGTTTCATGACTAATACCTCTACCTCGAGCCTCGTAAAAGTGACTTGGCACTCCAGGAACACTTTTTTGCCTTAGTGGTACTGTTCATAGAGCCTCGACTTATGGGTATTACAAATCTTCCACTCTTAAAAAAAATTCAACCTTGAAATTACCTTGAGTAAATAAGTGTGGGTGCAGAGCCATCATCTATTCTTCAGTCTCCTTTATAGTCTCTTGTACATTATGGTGCCTCTTAAGATCTTTAACTAAAGGAATGGCTCTATTCATTAATGATTACACTTATTTTGCTAGTATCTATATTGATTCTTCTTTTTAGCTCAAGTTTTGCCTATATTTCCATATATGTTATTGGGACTATATGGGAGATATATGATCTATATCACCTTAACATTAATACATGAAACATATCATGAATCTATGATAATTAAGATAGCAAAGCTAGCCTATATGCTAGAGGTCCCACTCTCTTTATAATCTCTTATGGTCTAATGAATCTGGGGCTCAACTTCCCCCTTTTTCCTAAATCTGAGGACCTTTTCCATAGAGATACTCTTAAGAATAGTTTTCTCACCAACTATATACTTAATTTCCCTTCACTTCGGATCAACATATGATTTTTGCCTATCAGTTGCAGCTTTTAGTTACTCTCTAATCACCTTAACCTTTTGCTTTGTATATTTAATCAGATCAACTCTTGATATCTTATTTTCTGTAATCTCAATCCAACATTAAAAAGAGTTCTAAATTTTCTACCTTATAATGCAATATATTGGGCCATGCCTAAACTAGTTTGATAACTATTGTTGTAGGAAAATTTAGCTAAGGATAAGTATTGATCCCAGTTGCCTTTAAATTCAATGGCACAGCTGTGTAACATATCCTCCAGCACTAGTATCACCTTTTTTGACTGCCAATCTATTTAAGGGTGAAAGGTTATATTCTAAGTTAATTTAGTGGCTAAGGCTTCATGCAACTTCTTCTAAAACTTAAAAGTGAATCGAGGATTTCTAGTAAAAACAATTGCCATAAGTACTTCATGGAGTCTAACAATCTCATTAATGTACTATTTAGCCAACTTTTCTTATGAGTAGTCCAATTTGATAGGGATAAAGTGAGCTATCTGGGTCAACCTATCAATAATTACCCACATAGTATCACACTTACCTCTGGATATAGGCAATCCCATTACAAAGTCCATTGTCAGTTTTTCCCACTTTCATTCTAGTATTGCTATAAGATGCAACAATCTAGAAGGAACCTAATGCTCAACCTTTACTTGCTAACATATCAGACATTTAACAACATACTCTGCCACATCTCTCTTTATACCTGACCACGAATACTGAGGCTTCAAGTCCAAATACATCTTAGTATTGCCAGGGTGTATAGAATTAGAAGCTTTTAGTATCTATAACCTCAGGTCATATATACTAAGTACACATAACCTGCCCTGATAATATAGACATCCATTCTCTCTTAAATCAAATCCTAGTGCCTTCCCTTCGTAGACTTTACCTACCAATTGCATCAGTGACGTATCTATATCCTGGGCTTCCTTTATCTGCTATTTAAAGTCTAGTTTAATCTATAACTAACCCAAAATAGCATTCTCCTTGGTGTACTACAATATGGCATTCATAGATCTCAATGTCACTATGAATTTCTTGCTTAATGTATCTACTACCATATTAGCTTTTCCTATATGGTAATTTATTAAGAAGTCACAATCCTTAATAAGCCCCAGCCATCTTCTCTATCTCAATTTCAATTCTTTTTGGGTTAGGAGGTACTTCAAACTCTTGTGGTCAGTCTAGATGTAACATTTCTCACTATAGAAATAGTGCCTTTAAATTTTCAAAGCAAAAACTATAGTAGCTAGCTTTAAGTTATGAGTAGGATAATTCTTCACATGTGGTTTTAACTATCTTGAAGCATAGGCTACTACCTTTCCTTCTTGCATTAGCACACAACCTAAACCATTAAGTGAGGCATCACTGTACACTATAAAGTTCTTACCATATTTAGGTTAAATTAGGATAGGAGCCTTTGCCAGCATCTTTTTCAGCTTCTCAAAACTAGCTTGACATGTGTCATCCCACTCAATTTCACATTCTTTCTAAATAGTCTTGTTAAAGGGGTTGTAATCAAAGAGAATCCCTTTATAAACCTTCTGTAATACCTAGCTAATCCTATAAAACTCCTTATCTCTATCACATTCCTTAAAGGCTCCCACTGTAACACTGCCTTGACCTTGTTAGGGTCTACTTGATGCCTTCTACTAACACTATGTATCTCAAAAAAGCTACTTCAGTTAACCAAAACTCACACTTACTCAGCTTGGCATACAACAGTCTCTCCCTTAGAGTCTGTAACACAACCTTGAGATGTTGTTCATATTCCTCCCTTGTCTTAGAGTATACCAAAATATCATC